>NHTK01000324.1:0-44627 GCA_002938355.1 Panaeolus cyanescens
TATATACATTCGTATAACCTCATTTCCCCACTCGCACGTACTCAATATATGAAAGGTTGAATCACACCTGCAGGTGAGTCGCACCTTGCCTCGTTTTTATGGCCTATGTCGCGTTTAGTTATTCTACTAAGTCCAATGGCTTGGCCAGCAGCCAAGGTACGCTCGCATCAATATTCGGTGCTTTCCGCCGGCATTCATCGGCAAACGGGAAAANGAAAGGTTGAATCACACCTGCAGGTGAGTCGCACCTTGCCTCGTTTTTATGGCCTATGTCGCGTTTAGTTATTCTACTAAGTCCAATGGCTTGGCCAGCAGCCAAGGTACGCTCGCATCAATATTCGGTGCTTTCCGCCGGCATTCATCGGCAAACGGGAAAATGGGTGGGCGGATTGCATTTACTGGATATGATGCGGTTCACATGTAACAATCTAAATGAAATGTACGTTCCCCACTCGTCATGATCAGCGGAGTTCAACTTATACGTTCAGACACCGTCACCAGTGACTCACCACTCGCAAGGGCAAGGTGGGCAATTCAGCACGAAATGCATTTCCATGCTCTTTTATCCAGCTCAACAACACGTCACCTAAGTGAAAAAAAAAAACTGGATTCAAAACCATTAAAATATCCCGAAGTACTGCAGAAACTCACCTGGATAACCATTCAAGAGGCTCTCCGACATCCGAGATACGATCACCCAAAATGGTTCCTTCAACGCAGGCAACCTATCTGCTCCAAGCCTCCTCGCGTTTCTATCATCGCACAACCTAAGATAGTGGAAATGAAAAATTCGTATAACAGGCAGCAACACGAGTGCAAGAGGGAAAGGAAGCCAGCTTGGCAAGCTCAACTTCCTTGTGTGGCTGATGTAATTCGAGGCTCCTAGAAGGACAGCAACCAATGGCACCAAAGCAGGCATGAGGCTCAGAATGTATTTTGGACCTGGAGGTAGACCCATAGTACTAATAGTTCTGTGCGCTGATTGATAGCTATAAAGGTTAAGAAAACATTCTTGTTCTTATAAGTATTCGACGTTGGTGGTGATATTTACGTCTTCATTGCTACTGTCATCCTTAGCCTGAGGGGGGGCTCCATAACCAGGTTAGTTAAACTTAGTTTCGCATTTCGCTTTGAAAATGAAGTCATTTCACGGTATTTGACACTATCCTAGCATCATTCTGTGCCTCAACGTTCTGATTCAACGCCTTCAAATGGACCTGTTGAGCGTGGTTTTTCAGGCAGTCGTACCTTATTTGAAGTTGGTTACACACATGCTCAATATCCTAATTGCCTAATGGTAAATTACGATGGTTGCGAGAAAATACGGAGGGCGTGGGGCGAAGAGGGGGTTACATACTTATGGGCCGAGTGAGAGCCGAGCAGCTCGGAGCGAAAGCGAAGTGTAACCTTTCAAAGATCCACTGCCAAACTCTAGCCAAACCTATCGAGGAAGTACAGTAGTATCTTTACGAAAAGTTGGTAGATTCAAAGAATAAAATAATCAAATACATCACGAATTTACACGAGACACATCAGCAACTCGTTACAGCCAATCATTCGAAACTCCAACTAGCATCCCTCATAACAAGATGATAGCCTCATGCGCCAGGTCTAATCTCATCCATATGAACCCATAATCCACCCTAAAAATTCGAAAATCCATTAGCCAACGCACAAATAAATCACACCCAATCACTCAACTCACCTTTACAAACATCGTCAAATGCACACTGGGAACAATCTTCTCCTGCGCCTTCAATCCCTTCGCATTCTTCCACGACGCAGGCGGCTTAATGTTCTCCTTCTCATCCAATCGGAAATTGGAAAACTGCTGCAACAATCTAACAAGGTAAAACGTCGCCTCGTGGTATGCGAATTGCTGCCCGAGACAGATACGTGGACCTGCGTTGAAGGGACAGAAGATGAAGGGGTTGGGTGTCAAGTATTTGTGCAGTCGGTGATCGAGGAAGCGGTCAGGGTCGAATTTGAGGGCATCAGGACCCCAGAGATCTTCGCGTCGATGCATAAGGAACACAGTGTAGAGACAGCTGAAGGCATATAGAGAATTAATCGACCGTCAAGTACAAAGTTCGGAAAGAAATGCTCACCCGGTATTCGCTGAAACGTAGGTAGGAGGATCAGAAGGGCTTTTACCAGCCAGAAGGACTGGCGAATTGGTGGATGTTCGGCTATCAAAAGGTCTTCAGGGGATGAAATCAGCGTTCCGCAACTAGACAGCACCTCTAAAATTCGACTTACACGGGTGGGTAGAGCCTTAGTACCTCTATAAGTAAAATGAACAGTAAATACGTCAGTTCCGCGTCGTTGTTATAACTATGGAAAAAACGTGCCGTTCAAAAATGCACGAACATATCGCATATCCCGCATTGCTTCGTAGGTAGGTCTCTGAGATGGCCCGACTTTATCGAAGATTTCTTCGCGCAGACGGGCTTCGATTTCAGGATGTTGAGTGAGCATGTAGACGCAGAATGTAAGAAGGCACATTGTCTGAATGGGATCACCGGATCAGAAAGGCGGTCAACGGGATGAAGACATATAACACGTACCGTATCACGACCAGCGACAAGTAGATTCACGAGCTAGGAAAAAAAAACAATGTCAATAGTCTGTCCGAACCTATACGCGTTCAGTTTCAAGGTACCTCGTCTTTCAGGATAGTAGGATCTGGAGGGGAAAGGCTTAATAAAAATAATATTATAACAGAAACCTGAAGAACATACCTTGCGTTTGATTCACAAGATGAGCCAACAATGTCATCTCCTCTTCTTCCTTATCATCACTACCCTTCTTCAACCGCTCCTCGCGTCTTCTCAACGCCTCGTTCATAACTGGCTCGATGAACTCGTCCATCCTCTTTCTCAGAGGGGCGATCTTGTTACCCCAAAATTCCACCAAAGGCCAGTCCTTACCCAAAGGCGACCGAATATTCGCCTGTGTTTGGCCCTTAGTGAAGGCCTCGGCAAACTTATTTGAAGGATGTTCAAGGAAAAATGCACTATTCTTGCTCGCGGCTGAGGGTGGATATGGAATACCAGCAGAGAGGGAATCGACGGTGTGTCCAAAGAGGAATTCCGTTGCAGAGTCGAGGGTAAACCGGGAGACGAGGTCTTGGAATTCAATAGAATAACCTTCTGAGAGCCTGGAGCTTGCGAGCTTTAATGAGATTTCCGCGTTTTTGTCGTAGATATCGAAATCGCTGATTCGTTCCCTGGTGAAGAAAGGACGCGTAATTGCTCTGTGGAACCTGAAGACAGTTGGTGGTTAGACAATATATTGCAAAATTATAGTGGACTTGACGAACTTCCACATCTCCCCTACAATGAGTTGTCAGTGACCATTAATATTGACAAAGTTGTCTTTAAATATATCTTACCGTCGGCATTGAAAATTCCCTGACCAAGCAACGAGTCGAACTGATTTCTGAAGACAGGACCTGGTCCAACCAACTGTGTCAGTATACACCCAAACACAGAGTGCGTCGATATTACCTTTCTCGAAAGATTCGAAATTAGTCGCTAATATCCCTTTGACATGTTGTGGTTCCGTAGTCATGATCTAGCGCAAAAGGTGCAAGTCAGTGGATGAGCTAAATGGTACAATGGTTGTAGTGCTTACCACTCTTGAACCCAACAAGGGAACTTCGGATCTATAAACAGGGCCATATTCTTCAGTCCAATCCAATACAACATCAGCTGAAAGTAAAAAGCATCGTCAATACCCGTTTATACTTCAATGATCTCATCAAAACATGAAACAATTAAAACCCACCTGGATATCCGTTCAATATGCTTTCCGTGAGCTTGCCTATGATGGCACGTGACGACTCCTTCAGCACTGGCGGTCGAACAGCTCCAAGCCTCTTCGCATTTCTATCATCCGCAAAGTTCAAGTATTGCTGATATGCAAGCCTGAAACAAGGTAACGCAAGGACGGCAATCGGTACGGAAGCCCAAGCCGGGACATTGAAACCGAGTTGTTGACCAGTGTAAGTGATGACTCCAACAACGCCTCCCACTAACAGCCCAAGATGAGGAACGAGTTTGAGGACGTAGATTGGACCAGGTGGAAGGCCCATGATTTGACAGAAATAGATGGTGGTGGTCGTTGGTCAAGTGCGGGGATTTAGGGATACCGGAGAACGCGCAGTTGCGTTCACGCCAAGAGTTTGACTGTATATGTAAGAATTCAGAGGCTCTGGATGATTATCAATTGTTCCAGTAAGCACACTCCCATGTAATACTGCATCATGGTGATGTACCCATGGGTTTCTCTAATCCTTTGGAGTGAAATTTCAGGGCAATTTCGAGTTGTAAACACCTTATAACTTTGAGCGGTCCAAAGAATTAATTATAACAGAAACACTCTCACCCAATACTGAGCATTATTTACAACTTTCCACACTGTCACCGCTGGTTTACACTTCCACATTGAGCCATGTAAGTATGGTGCCAATATCCATTCAACATAGCGATACCTAAACATATCCTTCAGTCGACACTTGGGATCACAACAATGGGTTATGTAAGATATTCCCATTCACTAAAATAGTCGGGTAACGCGCTCAGCGGCGTCTTTGGTTTGTCTTGGACTCCAGGAGTCTCGACATTGTATCAGCTTCCAAATAATAGAGTCCGGGTATTACGGTTACTTATAACTTTGTCGAGATGATAGTTCTGAGTTACGAAAGGATTGCAAAGCGAGGCAAGAAGACCGGACACCAGTTAGTCGAGGCAATCTACCTGGAGGCATGGGGTATAAGGGGTACATGGCAGGAGAATGTGTTCCAACTCACAGAAAGATTGTGGTGAGTGAAAGAGCGGGCGAGGTGCCGGTGAAGGAGAGAGCTCGAGTCCGCTGCATTGTTCGCTTGGTGAAGCATTCCACCACGCTATGAGGGCGTATCCGGTCACAGGTTTACATCTACATAGCCGCCTAAATAATTTTGCTATGAACCTTACAGCTTTCCTCGGTCCATTTGGTAGCAAGAGCCACAGGACACTTCGGCAATTGCAACACGAGGCTCATGTCGACGTCTGCCAAATCAGGAAATTATTTCCGTTTTGGGATACATTCATCCAAAGACCTGCATGAGCAACGACAGCCAACTGTAAAGTAGCTCAAACGTCTATGTTTCAGTTAAAAAAAGAGGAGTGATAGCTTCACCCGTTCGAACTTAACCTTGAAGAATAGCCAACGATTGTGGGCGTTTTAATTGGATTATTTAATTCGTATTGAACCTTAAACTTAAAACAAAAGAAACGGCACCCACAATCATCAATTGACAATTGCCATGACTCGACTGGAATCGTTGTTTCAAAGTATAACGTACATTCGCAATATAAAAGCGGAGACAAAATGCTCGATGGCAATTGCCCCATAAACCAAGAACGTTATCTCGCGACCATTATAACATTCTGCGAAGAATAAAACAATCAATAACAGCCCGGCAACTCCAAATCTCTAATCCTGCTTGCCTCACTTCATCATAATTATTCGATCTAAATCGCCCAGCACATGTGTTGGCCACGGAGACCGCCGTTTTGTGGAACCTTACCCCAGTTATACAGGTGCAGTGCTCATTGGCAGCCCAGGTTGTCGGTACGAGATAACCTTGCGTTGAATCCTTCTCATGCGTAAGATCCTGCAGTGAGTCCAGGAATTCATCCAATTACCCCAACACTTCATCGTATGTTTCTCTTCCCAGACATTATTCATCTACCTATAACCATTCTCTATTTCCCATGTTTCGAACGTTTCAATGCTAACGATCACCATTAATTTCATATTTCATTCGATCAACCACATTCTCGAAATGAAGCCATTAGTCAAAACATCGCCCACTAATTATCATCGACTATACAGCCTCCAACCATGGCCAAGCCTGACACATGTCCGTCAACACCCATGTATTCCAGATCGCTGGGCCTCGAAGCGAGCGGGGATCAACGAATCCAGTTTTGATTCAAGCTCAGCTCATGGTTTCATGTCCTCCTTGAACGAATCCATCAGAATCAACTGGACTCGGAGACGTCGACGGTGCAGTCGTGATGCTGCGTGGTACCGATGGGCTGGGGGATAACGATAACGGAGAGGTGACGTCGACATGGTAGTTATAGTCGTTTCCCCATAACGACATCCCAGACCCAGTGGTGGCGGTGATGCCATAAATCCGGAGTCAGGAAACGTGTTGAAGATGAGGCCGGAAGGGAAGCAGATGCCCAGCCGCGCCGCGTCATCATCAGGGTACGTACCGGCAGTCAAGCCCTGGGTTACTAAATGCGTATGAACATTGAACAAAGCGCTAATCGGTGTCTATAAGTTTACCAGGGACGGGACGCTCGAACAAGCGACGCATTGTCGCGAAAGTTTATAACAGTAACTGATAGAATGGATCAGTTTGACAGTTCCAACAGAAAGAAAAGAAGCAAATAGACAGACGCATTGCTTTACGGGTGTTTTAAGCCAATTCTGTTTCGAGGACAATGCACGGGTTCGTGGGTGTGTCGAACATGAGGCAACGGTGCACAATGTCAGCCCTGTCTCCACCGAGCATCGATCATGGGAAAACAGCACACCAAGGTTGGCGTATCATCACACAAAGAGATGGAGGACAAGAAAAAAAAACAAGTGTTTGGCCATCCGACTTCCGAGGCGAACAAATGGGGAATATCTGGATATGACTGGCATCAGTCAGAGTCACCTTTCGGCCCACGCTGTGCAGCGAATAAGGGCTGCAGTGATAAACGGCTTAACGTGCATGTACATTAGTCAAAGAATCTGTTGATGTTATGACACATCTGTGGCTCTCCTAACCCTTCTCCCTTCCCGAAACCTGAAAAAGTTTCATAAGTAATCGAGTGCAACGCAATAAGGGGATGCCTACATAGTTGGAAACAGCTCGGCACCGTCTGTTAATTTCCACAGAAACGCACAGGCGCAGCGTTCAGATTATGCTGATTATCGCATGTCGGAGTAATAGACAGATAAGTTTTGTGGAACTCGAACATCCATCAAAAGAGTCATTTGTTCCTTTACAGAAAAGAGGCGTGGAACCGTAGACCCTCGTTTGGGTTGAATACCGTGACCTGACGCCTTTTCGATTTTGATATAAGAAAGAGGCCGCAACGAGGGGAGGCCCACATTCACATTCCTCATTCACCTGCCCCCAACACACATTAGTACCATGTTTGCCAACCAAATCCCATCCGACCTCGACTACTACGTACCCCAGATAAACATATTTTGTGAATATGTGTATGGTGCATATTCTATCTGCAATGGTCCGGAGAAGTCTCCATGGGCACTCCATCGCCCAATTCCCCCCTATGTAACGGAAGACAGTCCGTTCAGCATGGAGCTCACGAAGCCACCGTCCCCGTCCATGTTAGTGCACCGCACCCAAAGGACTCACGTCCATCCATATAATCCAATGCCCACGCCACGCAAGCGGTATCGGACAACTGAAGTTGTCGATACTGCCAACTATACAAATAAATCTAGCTCTGTTTCCGCATCCGTGATTTCCACCGACGCGGAGGGGCGAGGATACAACCACCCTCGGCCCCAGAACCAGAGGTATGTAATGTGGCAGTATCGACGATCAAGGAGTGCTAACCGACGCTGTACAGGAAGGCCACCCATTCTGACGGGTACAGCCAGCCTCAGGCAAAAAAAGCAGGACCCGGTGGCTCCCGCCACCGTCAACCACGCTCAGAGGATGTGGAAAGGTAAGCGACCTTTTTTTGATCTGATGCAACGCCGCTGATAATCATTCCACCCTGAATCAACGCATAGTCCCTCTTCCTCGTCCTCGTCCTCATCCCCATCATCATCATCATCTCCTTCCCCATCCAGCTCGGCCACATCAGCGCCCTCCGTAGCGTCCCCAACCCCGTCGACGCAACGCTCAAAGAAAGCACGGAAAGCACGGGTCCCGACAAACCCAACCCGGAACACAGGGTTCAAGAAGTTGGGTCACCAGGAGCCCAACACAGAGCGAGGCACTGTGCAAAAATTGAGTATGTCATCATCATCTCCCTTCTTTCCAACTGTTACTGATCACTATCCAAATATAACAGGGCTTGCGTCGATGAATCCTCAGTAAGATGTCGACGATGATGGGGGGAAAGGGATGGTGAGAGTCAGTCGCAGGCTGGCCGTTCTTAAAAAATTTGTGAGTCCATGTCATCTTATCTAATCACGTATCATCATCATCTGAAGCGGTGTCCTATTTTCAGGTTTCAAGCCTCGTGGCTTTGATATCGATGCGCTTTGGACCATTGTTCTCAAAGTATTTACGCCCGATTTGATTTATTTTCCCTTGGATAGTGTTCATTTATATAATATGTGTACTTTTTATTTCGTTTACCGCATGTTTCGAACGTTTTTGCGATCATTTTTGCATTGTTTGATCATTATATCCATTGTTGTATTTAACTTATTTATTCATTGTTTTGTTTCGAGGAATCGAAATACCGTATATATGCTGTCGGAACTAAGACTCGAGGCAAGCGTGCATGCATGAAAAGATTTGCCTTTCGAACAAAGTCTCCCATGATCAGAACCTACGAGTAAAATTCGACATCCCTTGACCAAGTTGGACGCCTGCTAACTGCGGATGCCCAGTACATTTGGATCAGAGTTTTGCGCAAATGGCGTGTGTCGAGCGGTCGACCGTAAGCACATGCATCCTTGCGATTATAATAGGGTTGGAACTTGCATCGAACAATGCGAATTTCGAATGCATTGTCATGCCGCATATGATACGACGTTGACTACTATGGGGATAAAGGTATGTGGTTGGGATTCGATTGGCAGCCAGAGCTTAAGCCTGATATGTGTGTACTGTGTTAGAGCGGATGGTGGATCACAGGTCTTGAAAGTGGATGATATAGGGCCTTCATTTCTCCTCTCGAGATTTGAGAGTCGCTATACGAAAGTTGAATATTCTTAGCATATTATACCACTCAGCTGAACGTTCCCGTGGGGCGTTGCAGTATCCGAAATTCACTGACTGTTCACCAATACAGCACACTTGCCTTCACTTCTCAGGATATACTCCGTGCTACTTCACACCATTCTCCTCACCACCTCGAGACCACTGACACAACATTCTTTGGCCAGGCGCTGGTAATATTATGGACAAGCGATAGGATTTCATATGCATATTTTGAGCCCTGCTTTTCACGAAAACTTTAACCCCATAGTTTAATATAAAAACAACCCGACGTGAATCGCCGTGGTCCTCGTGTTGCAAAGCGCGTCAGTTACTGTCCAGAAAACAGTCAATGATTCATTGAAATGGGCCACACTCACCGGCGTGATTTTCCGGAACAAATTCGTATAATATAAATATAAAATAATTTTGAAGTGTATTCAATTTGCATTGTGCGAGCAAGATGTCGATGAAGTCCCACTTTACTTTGCTGACCCCGCATCGGAGTTTGAAAATAACGAGCGCTCTGATCCACGGCTTCTCTTCTGCCATCACAGCTTCCTCCTCTCTTCATCGTCCTCTACTCTTTTTCTGATTCTGGGGTCAAGGCTTAAACTGCTATCTGACCGGGGCGCTGGACGCAGCAGTTTAAGCTCTAGCCCCTCATCTGTTGGTGTATCCAGGAGAAGTAAGCACAAAAACGCGTCGTTATTTAAGATGTTGGTTCTGATTCATACTCACAGGCTCTACGCACGCGTTCTGGAAAAGAATACGCGCGTCACCGTGTTTATCCCATTCTATCTAGTCGTAGAGAATGATTTCATATGCTTCAATAAAATGCAAAACAAGGCCGGGCTGTCGTGTTGTCAAACACATATCTGGGTACGTCGTTCCACCTTTATCCCGATCTTTGCAATTCATATATAGTGCGCAGGGCATTATGAGTGTCATGGGAAGCCTCGTGAAAACAGGACGTACAGAAGTGACCGATAAGCTGAGAGGAGAGGTTAAGTGGAGGGCTACGTTGACCAGGGAGTGGCCAAAGTTGTCCCAGGAGTCGTATTGATTGACAAAGTATGTGCTATTGTCGTGTTACAAAATGCCAGCACGCCTGATCAGGTCTTATCAGGCTCACATCCTCGATATCGAGCGCCTCACTCATTTCAATTCCCTGCTGGAATCTCCAAAGGCGCCCATCGTGATTTTGGCTACCAACCGCAGAAATTCGCTGGTCAGAGGAACAACTGACATTCTGGCTCCACATAGTACTCCCGTCGACCTCTTGGATAGGTAAGAAATATATTATTTTAAATCAGGGTACCCCCTTCTCACTATTTTTCAAGACCGACATCTATTCCAGAGAGCAAATTGGAGAGGTCGTTCAGCTCCGTGCTAATGTCCAAGGGTTGAAACTCAGCCCTGATGTTGCGCAAAAACTTGCTGAGGAGGGAGAGAAGAGCTCGATTCGGTAAGCATTGAGTATTGAATTTGTCGGCGGTGCTATCTGACGTGAACCTCGTTCAGCTATGATTTGCAGCTCCTTACCCCTGCCTATATATTACCTCGACGGGCAGAAAGAAATCAGATTGAGCTGGAGGACATTGGCGAGAAGAACGAACTGTTCCTTGACACGAAAACATCCGCTTTTCTCATCACAGATGCCTCTAACGCCTCATAATATGTACAACATACCCGTAATATTAGATTGTAGTTGGTGAGTTCACTTTTTTTCTTTCTGGTTGACATATTCTAACCTGCCGTACAGTGATTTGCTTGCTGTGTTTGTAGGGTGATATTATTTTCATCTATCATGCTAATGAACAGGACCTTTCTTGTGCTACAATTACTCTGCAACCACAAGGTCCCTGCAACCACAAGATCCGTCGTATATGATTATCTGGAACACACAAAGCATGGCGTATTCGAGATTGTCGGAAATTTACTGGTGACAGTGTTCAACATTTTTCCGTGCTAAGATTACAGGTTCAAGATTTCAGGTTCCGTGAAGACTCTTGAAGACTGCGCCAGGTATATGGTTTTTTAAGCTCGACAGCTGGTTGGGAATGTCCAACCATCCGCTAGCCTGCAAATTCCGAATCGCAAGAAACTGGCTAAAGTAAAGAAGGGGCGTATTGTCATCCAAACTTTCTGTTTTTTCCGTACTTGCTTTTACCATGCGCATTCCATATCTGTAATGCGTTCATACTTGACAGCGGTTCCTGCGTGTATCCTGTGACTCATTTACCGGTATGTTCCTTGACTTATTTCGTACATTGTGGTCCAAACCTGATTGACTTTTTCTCATTGCAGATTATGATGATATTATATGGTTTTGGGGCGAACATATGAATGAACGTAAAATATGCGACGATGACGGTAGAGGCGCGTAACTGCCCTCGGACCAGGCCGTGCATCTCAAGGTCCACCACTTCTGGATCAATCAGCCTGGGTGGGTCCTTTGCGCAGGTCCCAAGCTTGATAGGCATGGATCGTATGGGTACGAATACCGTCAAGGCTTAAATTTGGTTCATGAACAGAGACTGATGAGGGACTGCAGGGGCTTCCCCCAGGGACCAATCAGGCCGTTCAAGCGGGGCATCATGATAGTGTAAATGCCGAGATCCTCAGTGCCTTGAATCCCAAAATCAATTGGAGACGTCACGTTGCTGTTATGATGCTGCGTGGACGGTGGTGCCGAAGGGCTGAGGGGATAACGATAACGGAGCGGTGTCGTCGACATAGTCATTGTCTTTTCCCCAGCAGATGCCCAGCTGCGCCGCGTCATAATCAGGGTATGTACGTGCCGGCAGTTGAACCCTGGTTACTAAATGCACATGGACAAAGCGCTAAATGCTACTGTCAGAGAAGTCACCTTTCGCACCACGCTGTGCAGCCACAGAAGGCTGCAGTCATAAACAGGTTAATGTCCATGTTATTATCAAAGGATCCGTTGATGTTGTGACACATCTGCGGCTTTCCAAACCCTTCTCCCTTCCCTTGTAAAATCTGAAGGAGTTTCATAAGTAGTCGAGTCCACTGCAACACAATAAGGGGATGCCTACATGGTTGGAAATAGCTCGGCATTGTCTGTTAATTTCCACAGATACGCACAGGCCACAGAGTCTAGATTATGACACGCTGATTATTATATGTCGGACTCGGAGTAGGGATTGGCATAACCCATGCGGGTCACGGAGCATTCCCGTACCCGTGGGCGTCAAAACGAGCCCCAAAACATCCCAAAACTCATCTGAGTTGGACGTCTTTGGGCGTGTTTTGCGCATAAAACCCGCGGGTAGACATATGGGTTCTGGTACCCATGTGTTACCCCTGCTCTTCTGCTCTTCTCAAACTCGGAGTAAGAGATAGATGAGTTTTGTGGAAGGCGATCCATCTTTTACAGACAAGATGCGTGGAACCGTAGACCCTCGTTTAGATTGAATACCATCATGATAATCTGAAGCCTTTTTGATTTTGATATAAGAAAGAGACTGCAAGGAGGGGAGACCAACATTCACATTCCCCATTCACCTGCCGCAACACACATTAGTATCATGATGGCCAACAACATCCCATATTCCACCGCACGCAAAAGACTCGCAAGAGAGTCGATCCATATTCAACGCGTACGCCACCAAAGCAGTATTGGACTGCCCGGGCTGTCGATACTGCCAATCTTACAAGTTTATCTAGCGCTTCATCCGCCTCAGTGGCGATTTCCACTGAGGCAGTGAGGCGAGGATGCAACAGCATTCGTCTCCAGAGCCAGAGGTATGTAATGTGGCAGTATCGACGATCAAGGGATGCTCACCGACGCTTTACAGGAAGGCCACCCACTCTGAAGGGTGCAGCCAGCCTCAGGCACAAAAAGCAGGAACCGATGGCTTCCGCCACCGTCGACCACGCTCAGAGGATGTGGAAAGGTAAGCGACCTTTTTTTGATCTGATGCAACGCCACTGATAATCATTCCACCCTGAATCAACGCATAGTCTCTCGTCCTCGTCCTCATCCTCATCCCCATCCAGCCCTTCGACATCAGTTTTCTCGGCGGTGTCACCAGCATCGTCGACGCAAAGCTCCAAGGGAGCACGGAAGTCACGGGTCCCGACAAACCCAACCCCCGACACGGGATTCAATTTGGGTCCACAAAATTGAAAAGCCCGACACACATCAAGGCATTCAGCAAAAACATACGGTATGTCATCATCATTTCCCTTCTTTCCAACCATTACTGATCACCATGCAAATGTAACAGGACCTAGGTCCTCGAAAGATCGCGAAGAGGACACCCCGCAACAAAGGTCCTCAGTGAGATGTCGACGATAATGGGGGGAAAGGATGGTGAGAGTCAGTCGCAGGCTGGCCGTCTTTAAGAAATTTGTGAGTACATGTCATCTTATCTAATCACGTATCATCATCATCTGAAGGAGTGTACTATTTTCAGGTTTCAAGCCTCATGGCTTTGATATCGATACGCTTTGCACCATTGTTCTCAAAGTATTTACGCCCGATTTGATTTATTTTCCCTTGGATAGCGTTCATTTGTATGATATGTGCATTTTTTATTTCGTCTACCGCATGTTTTGAACGTTTATGCGATCATTTTTGCATTGTTGGATCATGCCGTATTTAAATTTATTTATTCATTGTCTTGTTTCGAGGAATTAAAATACTGTATAATCTGCCGGAACTAAGACTTGCATGCATGAAAGGATTTGCTTTTTCGAACAAAGTCTCTCATGATCACGACTGCATTGAGTCTCGGACATCATTTGACGCCTACATTGGGATCGGAGTTTTGCGCAAATGGGGTGCGTCCACAGACGAATACTTGCGATTACACCGGAAGTTGCATCGAATTTGAACAATGCGTGTTTCAAAGTCATTGTGATCCCGCGCACGACGTTGACTACTAGTACTATGGCGATCATTGGCAGTCTGGGCTTACAACTGATATGTGTTGTGAGAGGGCGGATTGTGGTTTACTATGATTGATTTCTACTTTCGAGACTTCAGAGTCCCTTGTATACGATTAAATATTCTGAGCATATTACACTATGCACCTTTAAATTCTGCGGATGCTCACTTGACGCAATCGCGACGCTCTGAACGTTCCCGTGCGTTACAGTATTCGACATCTATTTACTTGTTCAATAATACAACATACTTGCTTTGACTTCTCAGGATATACTCCGTGCTACTTGATTATATCCAAACACAAATTAAAAAGGAGAGAGCAAAGAGATAAATACTACAAATTAGATCTAGAGACGCTTGACGTTTCAAAGATCAGCGCAGCCCTCCGCAACACGCTCGGCGAGGGTTTTCTCTCTCTCACGGACCCAGACGCGGTCGTAGTACTGTAGGTTCTGTCACTAGCTTCCATACAATGTAAAGTGAACTCAAGTACGAACCTCCTTGTTGGGCTTGTCAGCACCGTCGGGGCTTCAGACTTGCGTCTGGACGCCGCGTAGCCGCTCTTCTTTTAGATGTCCTGCAAGCCCGCATGGCATCAGCGCGCTGATCCGCAAATTACAAATTGAGAGGATGGTACGTACGCGAATACTAACGAGGTATGCTCATGGAGTGTCAGTGTCAATGTTTATCTTGACGACAATCTTGCTGTGGAAATCTCCCCTTGGTTCATGATCCAGTGCTCGTATTTGGGGATTGGCATTATATCGATGGTTGGGTAAGCAAGGGGTCTTGGTGAATGTGGTTAATCCGACTGGGGTGGAATGAATTCAGAAAATCCGAAGAACGCTCGAGAAGTTCAAGCAAATCGAGCCATGGCACCGAAGCAGTACTACCGTCATCCCATCCTTTGCAATATGCATTTAAGAGATTGACTGTAAGATGGGAGAGGAATCCGGGCTAGCTACTTTGAAAGCCATCATGCACAACGGCCGTGTCGCCTCTAGATCTGGCCACTAATCGCCAGTAAGATCTAAGGGTAAAGATTAGTAGCTATTGGGCAGACAGGTAGGGATAATTGTACTTTTGAGAGTTCGAAGTTTTATAAGTTCAACATTATACCCAGCCTGAGGGCTGAGGATCGAAAGCGGCTTTATAGCATGGTCATGCCACATCTTTTGTCGTTCGCCATTCGCGCTTTGATAACTTCCAAATCAACCGGGTACGGAAGGCAAATACTAGTAAATGAAGACATCTGGTAGAAAAGGGAACGGTTATTACTGCTTTTCTGCGGGTGTAATTATCAGAAACCGCGAAGCATTTTGCGAACCAGACTTCAGAAAACCAAGACTTTCTCGCTCATGCTTTTGTTCGCCGTGCGAAGATCTCCATGTCCAAATATGGCTATATTTACCTAGTTGGGAAGACCGTAGCACATGTCTCGGAAAACCCCGCGACGGCGACGGGGTTTAGCCCATCAAAGTTGAGAGTCTCATGGACCTTTGGCCCTCTTTTGTCGGGATCGAGTCTCCGGCGTTTTGGAATGATGAATGCAAAGTAAACAACTTCCATATTTTTGTTTTGACGTTGCTTGATATGCAGAGAACTTGAAAGTCCACCTGGACAACTTTGATTGAGGGCGAGATGCTAGATTCTGCGTTGTCAACTCCTAATTCGTGCACATGCTCACCACCTTATGCGACGTTATGCTTAGAAACGATGCGGGGAATGTTGGTATTTAAGCTACGGTGGAGCCTGACGGTGTGTGCGAGGGATTATTGCGTTAGAGTCCGTTGTATGTGGTGTGTGCGCAGTGCCAAAAATATACATATGCGATTCGAATTGATACTGTACAAAGAAATGAGCAAGACATCTCCTGGACGCAAGAGAAGAGACGGGATATGAACAACTGAAATTACAACAACGCGAAACGACGCAAGAAGGGGTAATAACTAAGTAGTTACAAAGTACGGTGGTGGTATGACGATGCGGCGATGACAAGGAATGCAAACAGGGATAGGAAGTAGTATGTGTTGAACGTGGTCCAATGTGTGAGAAATGCAGGATAAAAATCAACAACGTGATGCTTCACAGCTATAAGCTGGGTTATACGAAGCTCTTGTTGGATCAAAAAGTACAGCAATGAGGGAGTATGCATAGCGAATCATGGGATGACTGTCAATGAGGGCGATAAATTAGAAATGCGAAAAATCCAAACATAAAAGCAAAAAAAAGCAGCGAACACAGGCAAAAAAGTATGAATGCATGGATAATGGGTCTGGGTCTTGAGCTTGAATCCCACCGTCTCGTTTCGTTTCGTTGAAGCCGTGTGATTCGTGTATGTGGGCGTGTGGACGTCTCTGACTCGTAAACCGGTAGGCCTTCTGAGTGCCATTTTTAGATCAGGGGGTGAAAATTCCAGCGATTGAGTAATTTGACGGGCACTGCTTGTGAGTACAGCCAGTTCATGGAAGCGATCTTCAACCGTTATGGCTTGTAGGGCCCATATGAGCTCCCGTTGGATCGTAGACGGTCATGGCTGTAACAAATCAAAATATGAGAGACGGGGAGGTTATCTGGGAAGCGTACTATTTTGCAGAGCATTGTTACCAGAAGACGGCACTGGAGACAAAAAAACTGTCAGTATATTTATATTTAAGGTTGAGGGAACCCATAAGGATCCAATTTAGATCTCACATTGTGTCTGCAGCGAGCCCAATACCTGGTCCTGCTGGTGGACGCCACCATCGTCTTCATCAGCCGTGGACTGCCGATCGTGATAGCCCCCGATAGACGAATTTGCAGCAGGGGACATCATATCCATGCTTCCAGAACTTGATGAGGCGGCATTCTTTCCCGGAGGTCTTCCTTCCACGCGTCTCACAAACTCTCCCCAACACGCCCTATCATCATTCCCCATCTGCTCAAACTCATCCTTGAGTTGTTGGCTTGCCTTACGCCACACAGCACGGTGGCGACAGACGGTGCTCTTGACGTATCGGCTTCCAAATACCCGTTCAAATGCAGCTCGCTGAGTCATAGTGGCTCCAGACGGCGATTGCGCAATCAAGAGTTCCATTGTGTGAAATCCATTTGAAAGTTCTAAAACAGTATAGTCATTTGGCCAACGTTTAAGAGGAGGATGGGGATGGTAGGGAATAGGGGGAGGTGCGGCATGGGGCGTGAGAAGATATTGAGGAAGAGTAGTCGTTTGGGCGGTGGTGGTGGTAGATTGCTGGTCAGGCGGGGTAGACGGATAATAGACGGAGTTCTGGTAAAGGTAACTACTTGTGTCCTGTGAAGCAGTCTGCTGGGCTTGAGCTTGCTGTTGCTGCTGCTGTTGTTGTTGTTGAGTCTGCTGCTGCTGCTGCTGTTGTTGCTGCTGCTGCTGTAGCTGCTGGTGCGGGTGTTGATGCTGGGTTGTCTGCTGCTGTTGCGACGGTACCTGTCTCTGTGTCGGGACAACAGTATTATCGGAAGTAGACCCGGCATGACCGGTTAGGGAATTGGCAGCAGTCGAGTCCAGGCTAGCTGTCGTGGAATGATTCATATAGAAAGTATTGCTGACATGGACCTTTGAGTTGTGGCCTTCCTGGACCTCTGATCCCGAGGGCGCAGAACGTTTAAGTGAGTTGGTGGTGGGTGCTTCCGGATTGGTGCCATTCTGAGGCGTAGTGGAGTGGGGCAGGGGGTGAGGTGCAGGCTTGGCGGGGGATGGAAGTTGTTTTATTGATGTGTATAGACTTTGCTTCTCTACTTCCTCTCGAAGACCAGGGCACTCGTCCTCGGAAAGGCCATCAATTAAGCTTCTCCTAATTTTGTATAGAATCCTTTGCTGCGCTTCCACCATTCGCACAGATGTTGGATATTGTTGCTCCCATTGGCCTGATGTGGGCACAAAAGTATCCAGATAGGATGTCGGTGCGAGTCGCAAATCATCGATCAGCTTCTGGAATGAGAATAATTTGAAGCACGGGAAGTTTGGAACGACAAGCTGCAGGCGTATAGGTTCCGTATTCGCCTAAAGTCAAAAGAAATGGAACAAAGATAATAAGCAAGCTATGCCGATGAACAGAATGGGGAATTGTGCCCAAAAGGAAACAAAACCCTTGAAATGTAACGGGGTTCGTCCCAAAACGTGTATCTCACCTTGTACCATATGACTACAGTGACAGTACGGTTAAATTCGTCCATCTGCTGCTGGAATTCCTGCTGAAATATGTCGTAAAGCGGTAAATATAGAGGTCTCCTGGTAGAATTAAACATTTTAAATTGACCGACCTCATCAGATGCGGCCAATTGTTGTTGCTGCTGCTGCTGAGGAGACTGGCGTGAGTGTCGTGGACCATTGGCTGAGAGCCCCACACTGTTCCCTGAATTTAGTGAAATCATGTTATAAGGATCCATTGGGCGTTCATGACCCCGATGCATGGCTGAAATGCGATGTTGGATTGGTACGACGATTGTGCGCCCTTGGACTATAACAATCCAAAAGTCATAGAATAATAAAATCTATTGATAAATAATAGAAAAAGACTACATTGTCAGTATAATTGTAAGGAACTAACAAAAGATTATAAACTGCTTATAAGGGACACTCACCGATGCACTGATATGTAGACTAATGGTCTCTGATCCTGGGCGATGTACCCCAGGTACACGGACAGGCCAACGACAAGACGATAAGGAAGAGACCCGTCGGCGAGACCCGCTTGGTCCGCCTCACGATTGATGCTACAAGCAATGCCAAATAAAGTCCGCCGGTCCGTCTAACGGTCCGTGGCTCTCGAGTCTCAATGCGCTCCAATCTCTAGACGTCCAAGCGCCTCGGTTGAGTGGTGGGTCTGTGGTATACCGGACGGACGACCACAGGTCGTTCTGTGGTGTTGCTAAGTATGAAAATGCAGTCGAGTCACAGTGCATATGCTGCTGCGCTGTGTGGCCACCTCGTGCCTGTCAGATTGACATGCCTTTCAATTGACTTGAAGAACACAAAGAAGCACGCTTGGTATGCAGTTGGATTTCGCATTTTCAAGTTAAAAAAATAATATAGCTACATCGATTTATACTTCACAACTGCATAACTTAGGACGCCTTGAATGTAATAACAGTAACACTGCTAGGAGGAGCGTCGTAATGGAAGTTCTTTCCAGTGGGAATCGTAGACGTGACAGGGACAATAAGGTTGGGGTTGCTTGGTGTGTTGCTAGCGGTGCCCGTGCCACGGAGAACTTGAGCTGTTCCCGATTTCGCAACATTATCGAAAGGAATCACAAAGTCCAGAGGTGCACTTGAATTAGCAGTGTTCGAAATCTATATCGAAAGGGAAACAAGCATGTGAGTCCATCGCGAACAAGAGACAGCAGTGGGTCTGTTGGGAAGACTGCAGTTTATTACATACCTTGATTATCAATTGATTAGTCGAGGTCTTGCGGACGACACTCCAGAATAGAGTTCCTGTGCGTGAGGGGAGTGTACTTGGGAGGTACTGGTCACCTGCATTCGTGCTAAACATCTGATAGACGCAGTGGGACATCAGAAACTGGTCTCCCAAAGCTACGGACAGGACTCTTCGTTACCTTTTGAACATAGTAACTTGTGGAGCGGTACACTGCTCCAGCGCTAACAATACAAGCTGCATAAGCGACTCTTCAACATTATCGTCAAAACCACTCACTCAAATGCAATAAGGTTGGGTGTCTTTATTCCAAATGTCCATTAGCCTCATACCCAGTTGACATTCATATTCTAGATTCAGAACATACCCATTGATGATTAACAACATGCTGCAAAATTATTATCCAGCCAATCAACAAAAGGTCTCCAAACGAACAACAAAAAACACCCACCCCTAACAAAGGTGCATACGACGCCGCAAACCTAAAAACCCCAAATCGCAAAGGTCAGATAACAGATAATCAAACGTCCACAATCACTGCATAACGTACACAATATCACTATTCCTCTCCAGCCCTGTCATGAACGCAGCCTCGCCCGCTGCACCTGAAAATGACGAAATGTGTCAGAGACCTCGTCCATGGCGCGGAGTTAGACTGGGCGACGTGATGCGACCGTCATGGTGATGGCATTGGATACGACCCCCAGGTCCGCTGCGTTTAGGGGAACACTTACTATCCATAGTCGGGAACTCTAGACGGCCATTTCCGATGACACCGAAGAGGTCGTTCGGGTTGGTGGAGATGGCCGCGTATTCACCCTACGGGTCGTGTTAGATAGCGAAACTAACAAATGAAAACCTAAAGAAGTGGGTGTACCTCGAAGTATTTACTGCCGTCTCGCTAAATATTGTGAGTAATCAGAGCCTATTGAGCCGAGACGTAAGGGTACACGCACGACATAGTCATCGTAGAAAAAGGCGTTTTGGTAGAACCAGCCTAGCAAGAAAACATTCATGCTGTTGTAAAATAGTCCAAACCGTTAGAGGACTTACTGGGGGTTTGATAGACGTGCAAGTCATAATCAGTAGGCTTAGGTGTCAAGGCGGGTTGGTTAGGAGGAGTAGTCGAGATGAATCCTGCAAACAAATATCAAATAGGATCAACTTCGTCGAGATCTCCCCACATTCAACATATTACTTACGGATCTGAGGGAAGGTGGCCTTGAGAGTATCCACAAAGTTACGCCATCTGTACACATAAGAAGTTGACGCGAAGAAGTCTTCATTTCCAACCTCGACAAAGTTGAGTTTGAAGGGTTTGGGGTGGCCAAGAGATGCACGGAGAGCGCCCATGGCGTGGGTGGTTGGAGCAATCACAAAGTTGATCTGTGGATCTATTATGAGCAGGCGGTGAGAGAGTTTAACAGGATGTATCAACGTACCTGGTCAACGGCCTGTTGAATATACGGTCCTAAAGAATCCTCAGCAATATTGGTACCGCCAAGGGCAAAACCTTTATAAATGGTGTTAGACGTAAGACATTGAGGAGAAGCGCAGACAAGACAAACCTGACCAGACGCCCATGATAGGCTCCATTCCGAGGTCATCACACCATTCCAAGTATTCGATAAGACCAAGACCACTGAAAGAGTTACTCGAATCAGTAGGGGATCACGAAAAATGCAAAGAACTAACTCAGTATTTGAGTACCCCCAAGTGCCTTGTCGTCCAGGTCGATTAACAAGTGCACCAAGCTGAAAAGTAGCATGTTTAACATGCAAGATTATTTCAAAAACAGCGAATGCAAGGTACTCACCGTGGCATTAAACTGCCACCTCTGTTCAAGTGTATCGCCCTCCAAGTTGTTCCCTCCAGGGAACCTCCAGAACTTGGGCTGCAGCTCCGCAAGCGCCTCGGCAATATCCACACGCATGCCATTGGGTCGTCCCTTGCATGTCGGGGGGAACAAGCTGAACATCGCAAAGTTGATATCCTGGCCACTCGCAGCAGCACTGTCAAGGGTAACAGCAAACACATTGTTGAACCCGCTAGCATTGGTCGTTGGCCTAATAGTAGCTGTGACCTGCTTCCAAGTCGTCTGACTACCTGAGAGATGAACTGTTGTAGACCCGAGGACCTGGCCAGAGGACGATTGAAGTGAAAGAGTCGCTTGGCCGTTGAAATGGGATGATGTGGGGAAGCGGTAGTAGAAAGATGCTTTATATGGTGTTCCAGCTGTGACTTTGATACCTGAGAAACCAGAGTTGGTGAATCCAACCTTTCCTGTGCGGCCAGTGGGTATGGTGACGTGCAATGCGTTTGGAAGTGCTTGAGAGACGGGGTTGGTCTCTTGGATCACAGAAATTGCAGCACCGTTTACTGCGGCCCATGAGGTCAGAGACTCGCTGCTACCCGGTGAAACTTGTTGGAAGGCTCGATTTTTAAGGACTGTCAAATATCATGAGACCGAGAGAGACGGGTCCACCATAAATACTGACGTTCAGCGTAGAGTCCACCGTCTCCGCTCTTTTTTGGGAGTGAGATGTGAAGAGACTCTTTATCTATGTTAACTTACGTACTAAAAAATTCGTCAATGCAAGCTATTGGGAGTAAATAAAGGGGTCTTACGCTGATATCCTGGATGAATTGTTGTCAAACAAATGGACAAAAACCAACCTGAAACGAAACAAGGTGCTTACTTCAAACATAAGACCCCCTGAAAAGAACGTCAGCAGAGGTTCAGCAGGAAGCAGGCATTGAACGTACACAAGGTTGAAGGGATTGGATGGCTTGCCGCAGAGTTGACTGTTACGGTCACCGCCATACCTACCTTGACCATACAAGCAAGCAACGCAGAAAGTGCCAAAAATTTCGTCATTTTCTATGATAACCAGAGCCAGGGAATTGAAAGAAGTCTTTGCAAAGGTTCTGCCCTTACACTCTTACAACTTTGCGCCATTATATAACTGGGGTGGAGCTCCATGGATGCTTCCTGGGTGCAGTTGCCAGGTATTTCGGCCTTCCAGCTGACTCTTACGCACCATGCAGTCTGGCATCTTTTTGCGACGCGTCGCTGACATTGCAAAGTTGTTCGAGCAACATCTCGTCACCAAAGACAGCAAAATAGCGGGCCGGTGCCATCCAAATTCCACAGAATGTCATTTTACCTGATGCAAAGAAGAAATTATCGATAATAATAGTCCTTTGCCACGTACTTTGAACAATAATTCTATTCTCATTCTCAGAATGAAGGTCAAGAACAAGGTTTATTTGGTCTGCTAAATCAAACAAAGAAATGGGCCGTGCCTCCATATTCCCACGACACAACCCTTGGAATTGAACTTCTTCATCGTCCCAACATGTCGGCCACTGAGCCAAACTTCAACGTTGCTGCAGCGGAAGATTATACAGAAGATGCTGGGGATCAAACGCAACCAGCGGAAGACATCATGAACACCATAGCCAGCCTGAAGTCTGAACCACCGCCGAGTGAATATGAATCCCTGACCGCAGAACTTGACCAAAACCCTCACAATGTCGATGCTTGGAGAAGACGTGTCCGGGTCGCAGAAGAATCAGGCGACATTGAAAAAATTTCAGCAACGTATGATGCTTTGCTAAAGCAATATCCTAACACCGTATGTCATGTCCCGCTTTTCGTATCGTCCTCGTGTTCTTTTTGCAAACTGTTCAATTTGTATTCATCCGATGTGTCAACCCAACAGGCTGCGGCCCAGATACAATATATCAGCCACTTTTTGAATGATCAGACAACGTTTGAGAAAGCAGAAGAGCTCTTCAAGAGATTTCTGAAAACCTCCCCGTGTGTTGAACTTTGGTCGTTCTATTTGACTTATGTTCGGTGAGTATTCTCTTTTTTGTGTAATAAACGTCAAGGCACCGAAAAATAACCGGGTTATTTCCAGTCGCTTGAATGTAGCCCCAACGCAGAGAGACAATGTCAGAAAATCCTACGAATTTGCTCTCAACCACATTGGTCACGATAAGGACAGTGGTGAGATCTGGAATGACTATATCCAGTTCTTGAAATCAGGAGAGGCAAGTACCATTTTCCATTCCTCGGCCATTTACTAACAGACTATTAGACAACGACAACATGGGACCAACAACAGAAAATGGATTCGCTACGCAAAGTGTATAATCGCGCTGTTCAAATCCCACTCGACAACGTGGAGAAGTTATGGCAGGAACTGGAATCGTTTGAAACGGGCCTCAATAGAATTACTGCGAAGAAATTTATGGCGGATCTCTCGCCGGGCCACATGCAGGCGAGAACCGTTTTGCGTCAACTAACCAACCATCTCTCCGCTCTCTATACCTCCTCGCCTAATGAACTTCACTTACCTGTATTGCCAAGGTTTGATGCGTCTGAAAGGGCATTGGTCGGGAAGTGGAAGGCGTATTTGAAATGGGAAGAGAGCAACCCACTGGAGATCGAGGAGAAAGACAAGGCGACGCTGATAACCAGGATACAGGGTGTCTATCGCAAGGCTGTCATCAGGATGCGATACTACAGCGAAATCTGGTATGTATTTTGCTTGTCCTTATATCCTTTTCTCATGGTCTATTTCAGGTTCATGGCCTATACGTGGACGAATAGTGTTGGCAAGGGGGAAGAAGCGTTGACTATTCTGAAGGCCGGCCTCGAGGCGAACCCGACAAGGTTTGCTTCTTCTCGTTGATTAAGAATAACCTGCTAATATTGGCCACAGTTTCCTCCTCACGTTCGCTTATGTTGAGGCATTGGAGATCAAAAAAGAGTATGAAGAGGTCCACAACACATATACCAGGTTCATTGACCTTCTCCGCAAAAACCTCGAGGCAATGGACCAACAGCTCAACCAAGGCAATACTTCTTTAACATCCAATGGGTCCTTAGCAGTGCCGCAGACCGAACCGGCTTCACAGAACTCAGTAGCCGGTTCGCAAGACGAAAAGCCTAGCAAGGCAACAGAATTGCAGACTCATAGGACGGAGTTTGGGTTAGCATGGATCATGTATATTCGGTTTGGGCGAAGGGCGGAAGGAATTAGGACCTCTCGGGCGATCTTTGGAAAAGCAAGAAAGGATAAATGGACGCCTTGGTCGGTGTATGAAGCAGCAGGTGCGTTACCATGCTGAAGGGCCCTTTCCTGACACTAATATCTTTTTTTTACAGCTCTCATGGAATTCCACTGCTCCGACGACAAAGACGTAGCTAGCCGTATCTTCGAAAAGGGCTTGGACACCTTTGGTGATGAGATTGACTACGTGGTCAGGTATCTGGCATTCTTGATCTCGATTAACGACCAGAACAGTGCGTCTTCTCTTTTTATATCACTTCATTCTACTAAACCTGTGTAGATGCAAGAGCGCTTTTCGAGCGTATGATACCCAACTTCCCGGCCGACAAAGCAAGACCACTCTGGGAACGATGGGCCCGTTATGAATACCAGTACGGCGACCTGGAGGCATCACTGAAGTTAGAACGAAGGATGGCCGAAGTTTATGCATCAGGTATTATCCATCTCTGTTCTCATCTGCTACTCGACTAAATCGATGAACTTTGCAGATCCTCCAATAAAACGCTTTGCCCAGCGACACATGTACCTTGGTACGGATGCCATCGCCGATCGTGACCTTGGATTCGCCATGGCCCGGCGGGGAACTTCTTCGTCTAACGGTACAAGTACCAGTCTTGGACGCAGTGAAACGTCGCAATCGCTCCTCAACATCCCCTCTACACTCAACCCCTCTTCTTCCAACAACGGCAACACAGGCCCATCAAGTGGCCGTCAAGGAGGTCCGTCAACACAAGCACAAAATAAGAGGCCTGCATCGCCTGATTATGGGAAGAGGGATGATAGCAGAGGTGACTTTGGGAGTGGGTATAAGAGGCAGAGACCGTTGAGTCCTGGACCTGGTGGGAGGGGCGGTGATAGGGATAGAGAGAGAGATAGGGATGGTCCTGGGGATAGGAGATGGGATGGTGAGCAGAGGGGACGAGGGAGAGGGTTCTCGCCAGCGCCGCAGGGTAGCTGGGAAAGAGAGGGAAGAGGGTCGGGTGCTACTGGTAGAGGAAGGGAGGGTGGACCAAGAGATCGCGACGATGATAAAAATCGACAACCTATTCTTCCTCCTGTGTTGTCGTATTTCATTGGTGATTTGCCTCAGCACACGTCGTTTGATGGTGAGTAATGTTCCGTATGAGATGTTGTGTGCCCCGGCTGACGATTTTCTCCTCATAGGTCCTGTATTTAGGACTGATGACTTGATGACTCTATTCCGAAACGCTGTGATACCCAGTACTGGTGGCTCTGGCGGTCCTGGCGTACGAGGGAAGTCGCCGCCTCCACCTCCTCGGTCAGGTGTGTAACGAAATTCTAAAATTAATGTCATATTTTACTAAGCTCCTAAATTTCATTCCGCAGGTGGTCGTGCTCCTCCGGATTACGGACCATATCAAGGCCCCAATTCAAATCCCAGACGAAGATATTGACCCACCCATTATCTTCATCTTCAAATATTCCTTTCTCCCAGCGACACATACCCGAATAAAAAGATAACAGACAAAAAAGCACAGTGACAGGTGGTGATTCATCTACCCCTTTCCTGCAATCGCTCCTTTTACAACATTCCATCTTTGTGGGGTTCTCACCCTATAAAGAGCCTGATTCATCGTCAACCTACGTTCAACATGGATCAGGGCACGTCAAGAAGAGGTTGTTGCTTCCTATCAAGTGGTGCATAGGAATATGGAATATGGTCACGTATCACCCCTAACACACTGCGCATTGTCTCGTTTTCAACTATCCGTGGCGCAGGGAGTGAATATTCTGGGCCAAGCCGCGTCTGTGCAATGAGTGTATTCACAGGTGCACTTTCCAGCATTTCCCTTTAATTAATCCATCATGATCACATCACGCTACCGCTACCTTACCCTACTGTTACTGCATGTCACCATACATATTACGAGCTTATCCGCCTTTTCTCTCTCTCTCTCTCGACTGCCGATCTCGGCAGGCACCTTCTTCTACTTGGTCTCCAGATTACAAGCTGGAATGATTTGGAAACCTGCATCAATATGTAGATACTTGGTTTTACTCTAGAGCTAGTAAATGTTAAATACGCAATCCAAATGTGCTTAATTCTTTTATCCTTTCATCTCAAGGCCTGTGCTCGCCTGGATTTTAAACATACGTTGAATAAAACGTTGTTTCAGAAAACCAGCTCAGGGGAACCAACTTCCCAAACAGGCATTTATTCCCTAATTGGGACGCACAGGCAACAGCTCCTCGCTCTTCCCGTTTTCATGATTTTAAATACAGCAACCACTAGGGTTAAAGAATATATACTACAGCCAGAATAAGACAAAAATAAAAATAAAGATAAGCCAACAACCCCCTCCAGTATATATTTATACTGAGGAAAATAATCCACCACTCGTAGCAGGACGCCACAACTTTTACACCGCTCTTGGTCCACTACCCTCACTGTCCATCACCTTCAGCTCAGTCTCATATACATCATCCCGCCTCTCCTCCAGCCTCCCATCCCTCCTCTTCCAATGTCTATCGCTCAACACAGTCCCCGCACTACTCTCATCATGCTCAAACTCCTCACCCAAATTTCCAATCGCATGCGTCATAAAAGTCGCAACCGTCCCAGTCCCCATCGCAGCATTATTACCCGAATCCCCAAACCCACCCCAAAAACCACGACTACCTCTCCACCCACTCCGAGCACTCTGCACGCCATAATCCGGGTCGTCCACCCACCCGCTTGTTTGGCCGTGTCCATAGGTCAGTGTATCACCGTGGCCTTGCTGGAATTGCACACTGGATGCATGGTTAGTTCTTGGTGCGGCTACAAAGTCCAAGCTGTGGGTGATCTGTCTCGTATCAGGGCGGTCTTTGTCACGAAGAGAACGAAGATTGAGGACGAGGCGCGAGATCATGACGGATGTCAGGACTTGACTAAACGAGGCACCGAGTGCTCGGAGGTCTTCTGGTGCGAGCTATTTCAGGGGTGTGGATGATCAAGTTAGGATGTAAGAGAGTGTGAATGTGAAAAGACGACATACGAAGTAGATGAGACAATTGATGAGGTTAGCTGTGAAGATGGCGAAAAAGTACATGACTCCGTCGCGTATAAAGATCTGGATCATCCTAAACCACATGCACAACGATATCTGCTATTAGCGTCGACCAATCCCCATTAACGGGACCGCCTCAATCTGAAACGTTTCAAATAATGAACACTTACGGGGTTTTTCCCGCCCTCCTTCGCGTAAACGGTCGAATACGGTAGATCGTAAGAATAAATATACACGTGTCCGTAATGAGAGGCGAAACCCAGAGTGCGGCTATTGTCGTCAACACAACGCAAAACATGATAAGCGCTCGGGAAGACGAGAAAGAAGAGCTATATGGGGGTGGGGTTGTTTATACTCACGGAATAGTGGGTTGGTCCCGACGAGGATGCACCCTAAAACCGAATCCGACGTAAGTCCGTGTGGACAACCTTTGCGAATGATAAAATCTGGTTACGTACCAATGAGACCTGGTGGTAAATCCACAGCTGCAATATTATGGATCAGCACAACGAACGAACAGATAATGGATGGAGAACACACCATTTCCTGTGCTGATCCCAACACCTGACATGGCAACTTGAACACACCACAGGGTCATCAGAAGAACCAGAACGGGAGTCGAGCGTCCATAGAGCGCGTAGATACGAAGGATCATTACCACTGTTGAAGTGAAAATCCACGTTAGGTGTCACCATAGAGAATGAGGTTAAAAATAAACTCGCGTTCGCAAACTGGACGTCGTAGGGTCAGAATTTGTTCATGGAGGAATAGTAATCAGTAACGCACTGGCAATAAACGTCAAACTTTGAGCCCCTTCAAAGATGGCAAACCGGTCACAGCTAATACAATCAACATCAGCATCATCAAATGATGTCAGTTATACGGAGATGTGGCTCACACTTCTTTCGACCATGAAGGGTCATTGAAAGCTGGAAGCATGCAGATCCATCATTAATATGAATTAAATCAACGGAACAGCGGTTAGTATGTTCAGACTATGTGCACTCACCATCAATGATTACAATAAACGAGAGAAGGTTTCCGTACCTGTTCAGCAGGAACAGAATCGAAGCACCCGATATTTTTTGTTTCCATATGCGTTCCACCTTTCGTCAAGCATTAGACCAGCAACTACCTCCCAGAACATCCCACAACACACCTCTTCCGAGAATGTTAACACTAGATAGATGTTAGTTATGGTGAACTGGAGCTCTGTGTCGTGAGGGAATGAATGGGACTTACTATGGTCGTAGATAAGAACTATCACCGCAGCAATTTGGAAGTATTTTCCAGCATTTCTGAAAGAAAGTCACATCGAATCATCTGTTACACTCCATAACTGCAAATACACCGGCAGATCAACGCACAAGTGAATAACTGCAGTGATAAGATCAGGTGGACCTCCACCAGGGTGAGGAGCTGAAGTCTCCATGGGTCATTCCAGTGAGCAACGAAGATGAAGAGCAGCAAGAATTCATTATGAGAACCGTGGCTATTTGAAGCAGGGTTGTCGCAGTCCGTTGCACCCATCGCTTAGCCGCTAAAGCGTGTGCTTTTTAAAAACGATCTCCGTCTTCTCATAGCGGAGAAGCATCATCACTGATGAGATAAAATCCCATTCGAACCATTATAACATGTCCTTTGTTGATCAATAATGTTATGTTTCAATCAAAGATAGTACCTTTGTCGGAGAGATACAACCCGCAAGCGTAGGCCAATTATAACTCGAGACAAGCACTGGCAGAATCCACTGGTGAGACGTCGAAATTGAATCGTCCATCACGGAGTTAGGGGCACAGACCAAGAGACATGCGAGATGATTAGATGTTTTGAGAGAAACATGGCAAACTCGGATAGACGGAGACAGCACAGACAGATACAAAATATGTCAAGACTAACGTGAGATCTTGTGAGTTGTTTCCGGAAATAGACGTTGCGATTGGCAGCAGTTGGCAGCCTGAGTATTTCGAGTGGTAGAGGGGATATCAGTTCCGAGGTCATTTCCGTATCACAATACAGGGAAGAGTTTTGATATTTTCAAAGAGACGGGGAAGGAGGTGGGCCCATAGCCCAACGTCCCATTATAGCCAGACTAAAACACGGTGGTGGATTGCCGGTGCTTGGTTTACCAGGAGTCGAATTGTTGATTCGATATATTTAGCTGTTCAAGACAGCCGTGGTTACCCATCCGCAGCACGCTTAACTGAAAGTTTAAATCTTGACACTTAGGAGTATCCTCATCGTTGGTCGAGAGCAAGAGTGGAGGAGATCCTCGTCTGAGGCTCGACAAAGGAGTTTAAACTCAGATTCTCAGTTTGAATGTCCGACGGCGTATTACGGCACGGATATGCTGCACCCGGAACGCAAAGGACGATCTAGTACCTGAGTGTGCTGAGGGTGCAATTAATCATGGCCAACAGTCAGCCAGTACCACTACTTATCAAAATAAGTTGATATGAAGCAGATGAGAATAGCCAAGTGAAATAGGTGTGCACGGAAGTCGCCCATCCGGGTCCAAGACTGTCTTCGACCTTTGAACCCAGTCGTTTCTCTCTGAGAGAGTATTCGACAAAGACGATGATTGGATATTGGAAGACTCGAGCCAAGACGTACAGTAGCCACGCGCTGACCTACGAATCCAACATATCTTCATCCTAGCTATAGAGGAAGGCAACAAGACGAGATAACATCTATTAAGCACGGAGGCGCCGCGTTGATGCGCCAATAACATATATAGCTTACGCCTTAAAAACCGAGGTCATTAATATCCACTACGGTTCTGCTAATAGCCAACGTCTCTGCAATAATTGTTACATAAAGAATGGTTTCGAGACAAGCGTCGGTTATTGTGCTGCTTGGAGACGATAAAAAGTGAGCAAAGCTTCAATCCATGTAGAACAGCGATGAAAGTATGCTAACAGGACAACGCGCTTCAACCATCGGCGCTTAACGAGGACGCGTCGCCTTTCATCAGTATTTTTACATCAGCCCTATATCAACCCCAAAGAAAAAAAAACATTTTCTTAAATCTAAAGCGCATATGGCCGATAGCGCATTTCGGCCGTAACTCGTCCCTTTGCCAGCACTTCTGTCCTCCATGGACTAGACTCATTCTCAGCTAATCGCGCCACATAGATAACGCCAACCCATATAAATCGCGAGGACTCGGAGACGCGGCGTGAACGCGGTGTTAATTATTATTCAGGGTGTCCTAGCGGCGCAATCAGATAACTTTTGTTGGGGAGAAATTTTCGAACGACGTATACGCCTCAGACCGCGCTCAACGTCGTCGTCGAGCGCACAGTATCATAGGATATACAAGATCCGGTAGACACATGGCCCATATTGCCCTTCAAGGAGCCATTTTCAAGGGAAGCTTGAGGAAGGGTATAGAAGACGGGCCGGCGGCTCACCGATAAAGTGACCACGTGATATATAGATATGACATCGATGGAGGATTCTGAGAATCAGTTAAATAGTCTCCCGACTCCGCCCTTGTTTCTTTACCACCACCATCTCCTATATATCCCTTAACTTTATACCATGGGTGTTCTCGATATTGTTCCCGTAAGTGTCCGAACAACTTACAAGACCCTCGCGGCTGACATCGAATTCTGTACAGGCTGGCGTCTTGACTGGCGATAATGTCCGTAAATTATTCGATTATGCTAAGGAGAACAAGGTAAGTTATGAAAATACTTGAATCATACGAAATATTAATCGCCTAGCTTTAGTTTGCTATTCCAGTGAGTTTTGACGCGTCATTACTGTTGTACCGCGCCCCTGAGCGTCTCTATTTTGACAGGCAATCGTAAGCAGGGATTCTTTACTTTCTCCGAAATCACATTTCTCACTGGCATTTTGCATAGAACGTAACCTCTACCTCTACCGCCAACGCTGTGTTGGAAGCTGCCCGGTGAGCTAGAATACCGGAGAGCAATTCTGGGCCATTTTCTCATGCAAAAGATAGTGACATCAAGTCCCCAATCATCATCCAAGTTTCACAGGGTGGAAGTGCTTACTTTGCTGGAAAGGGTCTTGCCAACGACAAGCAGCAAGCCTCCATCCTTGGTGCCATCACCGCTGCCCAACATGTTCGTCTCGTCGCACCCGCATACGGAGTGTAAGTGCAACTGATCAGCCCCTTTTAAGAACGCGTTTGCTGATCCGTGTTTAAAAATAGCCCTGTTATCATGCACAGTGACCACTGCGCTGCCAAGCTACTTCCATGGTTCGATGGAATGCTCGAGGCTGATGAGCGTCACTTCAAGGAGCACGGAGAGCCACTCTTCTCTTCCCACATGTTGGATCTCTCTGAGGATCCCAAGGAGGAGAACATTGGCATCTGCGAGAAGTACTTCAAGCGCATGTCCCCCATTGGCCTCTGGCTAGAGATGGAAATCGGTATCACTGGTGGTGAGGAAGATGGTGTTGACAACACTGGCGTCGACAACGCCAGCCTTTACACCCAACCCGAAGACATCTACGACGTCTACAAGGCCCTCAGCGCTATTGGTCCCAACTTCAGCATTGCTGCCGCCTTCGGAAACGTTCACGGTGTCTACAAGCCCGGAAACGTCAAGCTCCAGCCCGACCTTCTCGCCAAGCACCAGGTCTACACCAGCCAGCAACTTGGTGGCAAGATTGAGAAGCCTTTGTACGCCTATTTGTTTTTAACTTGCCTAGCCTTTACTGAAATTCGCGATTTCCAGGTACCTCGTCTTCCACGGTGGATCTGGATCTACCAAGGAGGAGATTTCCACAGCCGTCAACAACGGTGTCGTCAAGATGAACGTTGATACTGACACACAATGGGCATACCTCGTTGGTATTCGCGTACGTCCCCTCTTATCAGTTTGTACTTTACGGATCAGCGCGCTGACGTCATGCGGGGTTGTAGGACTTCATCCAAAAGAAGAGCGGCTACCTCCAGACACAAGTCGGAAACCCCGACGGTGCTGACAAGCCCAACAAGAAGGTTCGTATCTGAGATTATTTTACATTGTATTGAAGCTAATAGTGGAATCTATAGTTCTACGACCCCCGTGTCTGGGTCCGTGAGGGAGAGAAGACCCTCGCCAAGCGTGTTGAGGAGGCCTGCGCAGATCTTGGAAACGTCAATCGTCTCTAAGTTTGTAGTCTTTATCCCTTTGCTCTCTCCTTTTTTTTATTTGTGTTTGGACATTTTATTTGAAGTAAAGTAGCACGGAGTATATCCTGAGAAGTCAAAGCAAGTATGTTGTATTATTGAACAAATAAATAAATGTCGGATACTGTAAACGCCCAATGTTCTGGCCTCACGATCGCGCAAAGGACCATGAGGATTTGCAAACTTTTTCGAAGTGCATATTATAATATAGTCTGAATGTCCAGTCGTATAGAGAAATGACTCGAGAGTATCGAAAGGAGCAACTAAGCCTCGATATCATCCACTTTCAACTCGTCCATAGTAATCCATAATCCACCCTAACACAATCACGTTAGTTTCAAGCCCAAACCCCAACCCACTCATTAAAGTCTAACCACGCACCTTTATCGACATAGTCAACGTCGTATGGGGCATCACCCTATCTGTACCCTGCGGCCCTTCTACGCCCTTCCACGTCTCAGGCGGCCTCACACCCACGCCTTTCGTTTCATCCAGTCTGAAATGGGCAAAACGTTGGAGGAGTTTTACGAGGAAGAAGGTGGCTTCGTGGTATGCGAATTGTTGGCCTAGGCAGATGCGCGGCCCGGCGTTGAAGGGGCAGAAGATGTAGGGGTTTGGGGTTAGGTATGTGTGGAGGCGCGAGTCGAGGAAGCGGTCGGGGTCGAATGTGAGTGCTGTTGTGGGTGGTTTCAAAGTGGTTTTTAGTTGGGGAACGTTAACAGTCGGTAGAGAGGTTGGAGGGAGGCGTACCATCTGGACCCCAGAGGTCTTTGCGTCTGTGCATATGGAAGACGGAATAACTCATGCTATTCGTATGAGATCATGATGGTGATGTTAGTCGGGCGTTAAGTTGTCTTTTAAAAGAGTTGTGGACTTACGTTGTTCCTGTTGGGACGTAGAGAGGAGGTTCGTTTGATCCTTTGGGGCTTTCTAAGACGACGGGTTTGTTGTTCATTCGACCGTTCAGAGGACTGTCAGTGAATAGATGAATAAATGAGAAGGCTCAGCGCTTAGTGATTGTAGGGAATTAAGGAACACTTACACAACGGCGTAAAGACGTAAAACCTCTACAAACGCAACGGCCATAAGATAATTAATTCTGATTTATTAAACCAAAAAAAAATAATACTTGCCATTCAAGAACGCTCTTGTATATCGCATCTCCTTTAAAGCTTCGTATGTGGGGACAGCACGAGCGCCGACCTTTGATAAGATTTCCTTACGGAGTTTGTCTTCGATATCTGGGTGCTCGATGAGCATGTAGAGGGAGTATGATAAGAGGGACATGGTCTGAAAGCAATGCGAATGTCGATTCAAAGGGTTTAGTCCTTGACATCTGTGGTTGGAGGTTATACGCACCGTGTCTCGTCCGGCGACTAGGAGGTTGAGCAATTCATCTACCAGGATCTTCGGGTCTAACAGCGAGAGATAAGTCAATTATTATTGCCCGCGCCCAATTCGAGTTCAAATACACTCACCCTGCGTATGATTAACCAAATGTTCCACCAACGTCCTCTCTTCGTTCTCTTCACCATCACCAAACTTATCACTCGACCCAGACCTCAATTTCTTCTCCCTCCTCTCCAGCGCCTCCTTAATCAACGGCTCAACAAACCCATCTATCTCCTTCCTACACTCCGCAACCTCGTCTTTCCAGAACTCGTACAAAGGCCAATCGTCACCCGCGCCCAATCTAAGAGCTGTGAAATTGAGGCCCTCGTTGAAAGCGCGTAAGAATGACGTGGAGGGGTGATTATAGAATAGAGGTGTGTTTTTGGAGGTTGAGTGTGGTGGGTATGGGAGACCGGCGGAGAGGGAGTTGACGGAGCGACCGCAGAGAAAGGCTGTTGCTGCGTCGAGAGTGAAACGACCGACGAGGTCCTGTCAGTGCATTAGAATGGGTGGTTACCTTTGAAAATAGCATAAACTTATTACCTGGAAATCGAAGGAATACCCTTCTGCCAATCTTGCTTGCGCAAGGTTGAGCGCTTTATCAGACATGGTGGCGTATATTTCAAAGTCGCTGATTCGCTCTTTAGTGAAGAAGGGACGAGTCATGGCTCGATGAAACCTAAAATCAAAATTTAAGAGGTAAGATTAAAACGCGTCCTTGTAACCTTTGTATATTTAGACGCGCTTACTTCCACATGTCCCCTGATTACGGTCAAGTTTCGTTAGCTTTGATCACTAGTACTGTTCGGCGTCAATTTGCTCACCATCACTGTTGAAGATCCCAACGCCTAGTAGGGATCCGAACTGCGAGAAGAGAGTGGCCCCTGGTCATTGAGCAATGCTGGTAAGCGAGCGTGGGGGGTAGGATTAGAAGAATATCATGATACCTTTATCGAAGGACTCAAATTGGGTGGCTAATATGGCTTTGACGTGATGTGGCTCTGTCGTATAAATCTATAAGAACACAATCAAGAGTTCAGCTTTCAGTCCCCGAAGCTTTCGTGTCCCCACTTACCACTTTGTTGCCAAAGAAATTGAATCCGACAACACTCTGTCCATACTTCTCTAGATAGTCTTGAAATACATCACCTAAAGGATTCGATCAGTCAATGATCATGATGGAAGGGCAGAATAAATTTAAATTGAAATCACCAGGGTATCCCTTAAAAAAGCTCTTCTGGAGCTTAGAGATAATCGTCATACCCGTGTCTGTCACCAGCGGGGCTAGAATAGCGCCTTCCTTTCTTGCGGCTCTTTGGTCTATGAAGCGGCCAATGTAGCAGTTCACGTAGAGCAGAACAGGATGGATCAGCAAGCATGATAAGACGATGGACCAGGCAGGGAGGTTGTGTATGCCATATTGCTTCGAAGCTGTGAGGATGGCGCCCAAGATCGAAGGCGGCAAAACGAGGCTTGGAAGAATGGCCAAAAGGCGCTTGGGACCTGGAGCCGTAGCTATAGACATCTTGGAGTATTTAGTGGGTATAGTTCAGTGTTACTAGTACATCAAGGCTTTAAATCCATTTCTTCACTAGCAGCACACTGACAGGTGGATGTGCGGGATGTGCGAAACTCGAACGCTCCGCTCGGGCAAAACGGGCTTGAGCACCACACTAGTACCCACTCATGAGCGGCAGGTCAGGGAATAAATGAAAGCACTGCCAGTAGTTTTGAATACGTAGCGGGTTAGACGGCTGGGAAGTCCTGTTATAACGGACTTGTATGGCACGTCCTGAGACCAACTTGGCATTCAATATTTGAGTAGAATTAAAACCATTGGATGTCTTACATCTTACAGCGTGTACACATACAACATGATGGCTTCAGGTTACAGTCTGCCCTTATTTCGGTCATGTCGGTTGGGATCATGAGCACATTTCCATCATTCACTGTGTTTATTTTTTTTCAGCGTTTACTAATGCGTAGTTTTTGGGGTACCAGCTGCAGCAATAGTGCGTTAAAGTGTTGTCCGATATCGACGTCACGACGCAATCGATTTCTTGCTGCGCTGGCTTGGGCTGTGCACCCGCTATCACGAATCAATTCGAAATTTGCATTGTTCGATGCGAGGTCCGGCTCTATCGCAGGTACATCCACCGCTCGACGCATCCATTTGTGCAAAACTCCGATCCAAATGTAGGCGTCCGCAGTCAGCAGGCGTCAAATGTTGTCGCATTTTACTCAATGCAGTCGTGATCATGGGAGAGTTTGTTCGAAAAAGCAAATCCTATCATACATGTACGTTCTCCTCGAGTGTTAGTTCCGGCAGATTATACAGTATTTCAATTCGAAACAAGACAATGAATAAATAAATTTAAATACGGCATGATCAAACAATGCAAATATGATCGCAAAAACGTTCGAAACATGCGGTAAACTAAAGAAAAAGTGTACATATCATACAAATGAACGCTATCCAAGGGAAAATCAAACAAATCGGGCGTAAATGCTTTGAGAACAATGGTCCAAAGGGCATCGATATCAAAGCCACGAGGCTTGAAACCTGAAAATAGTACACTCCTTCAGATGATGATGATACGTGATTAGATAAGATGACATGGACTCACAAATTTTTTAAGAACGGCCAGCCTGCGACTGACTCTCACCATCCCTTTCCCCCCATCATCGTCGACATCTTACTGAGGACTTTTCTTGCAGGGTTTTCTCTTCGCGATCTTTCGAGGACCCAGGTCCTGTTACATTTGCATGGTGATCAGTAATGGTTGGAAAGAAGGGAAATGATGATGACATACCGTATGTTTTTGCTGAATGCCTTGATGTGTGTCGGGCTCTTGTGGACCCAAATTGAATCCCGTGTCGGGGGTTGGGTTTGTCGGGACCCGTGACTTCTGTGCTTTCTTGGAGATTTGCGTCGACGAGGACGACGACACAGAAGTTGTCGACGATGCAGGTGACACCGCCGAGAAAACCGACGTAGATGGGCTGGATGGGGATGAGGATGATGAGGAGGACGAAGACGAGGGACTATGCGTTGATCCAGGGTTGCAAGATTATCAATGCCGTTGCATCAGATCAAAAAAGGTTTGCCTACCTCTCCACTTCCTCCGAGTGCCTTTGATGGTGGCGGAAGCTACCGGTACCTGTGTTGGCCAGAGCCTGGCTATACCTGATGGGACGGGTATTGCGCCTGTAAAGCATCGGTTAGCACGCCTTGATCGTCGATACTGCAACATTACGTACCTTCGGTTCTGGGGCTGAGGGTGGTTGCACCCTCGCTCATCCGCCTTCGTGGAAGTCACAGAGGCGGATAAAGAGCTAGATCTACTTGTATTGTTCGCAGTATCGACAGCCTGGGCTGTCCGATACCGCTTGCGTGGCGTGGGCATGGGATTATATGGATGGACTCTGTCGTGAGTCCTTTGGGTGCGGTGTAGGGAGGGAGGGGTTGGCTCCATATGTAATGGAGGGTCAGCCATTACATGGCTTGTGGCATTGATGGAATCTCCGAAAGTACGACGATATAGCTCTGGAGCACCGTGTATGAAGGATATGGGATCATCAACATATTGGGACAATATGTTGATGAAAGTCGTGTAGCAATCAAGGTCTGTGGTGGGATATGTCACGTTGTTGGCCATTGGGACTTGGTTGATTTCGTCGGCAAACATGGTGGTAAATTGTAATGTGTGTTGGGGGAGGTGATTGGGGAACGTGAATGTGGGTCTCCCCTCGTTGCGACCTCTTTCTTATATCAAAATCGAAAAGGATTCAGGTCACGGTATTCAACCCAAACGAGGGTCTACGGTTCCACGCCGCTTTTCTGTATACGAACAAATGACTCTTTTGATGGATGTTCGAATTCCACAAAACTCAGATGTCAATTACTCCGAGTCGAACATGCGATAATCAACATAATCTGGACGCTGCGGCCTGTGCGTTTCTGTGGAAATTAACAGACGGCGCCGAGCTGTTTCCAACTATGTAGGCATCCCCTTATTGCGTTGCAGTGGATTCGATTACTTATGAAACTTTTTCAGATTTCGGGAAGGGAGAAGGGGTGATGTGCCATAACATCAGCAGATTCTTTGACTAATATACATGCACCTTAAGCCGTTTATCACTGCAGCCTTTATTCGCTGCACAGCGTGTTGCAAAAGGTGACTTTTCTGACAATACCAACAACTGATGCCAGTCATATTTAGATTCCCCATTTGTTCGCCTCGGAAGTCGGATGGCCAGAGACTTGTTCTTTTTCTTGTCCTCCATCTCTTTGTGTGATGATACGCCCACCTTGGTGTGCCGTTTTCCCATGATCGATGCGCATGCCAGTGCTCGGTGGAGACAGGGCTGACATCGTGTACCTTTGCCTCATGTTCGACACACCCACGAACCCGTGTATTGTCCTCGAAACAGGAATGGCTTAAAGCATCCGCAAAACAACACGTCTGTCTATTTGCTTCTTTTCTTTCTGTTGCAACTGTCAAATTGATCTATTCTATCGGTTACAGTGATAAACTTGACCGACAATGCGTCGCTCGATTGAGCGTCCCGTCCCTGGCGAATTTTATAGACACCGACGCCGNAAAGCATCCGCAAAACAACACGTCTGTCTATTTGCTTCTTTTCTTTCTGTTGCAACTGTCAAATTGATCTATTCTATCGGTTACAGTGATAAACTTGACCGACAATGCGTCGCTCGATTGAGCGTCCCGTCCCTGGCGAATTTTATAGACACCGACGCCGTTGAGCGCTTTGTTCAATGTTCATACGCATTTAGTAACCCAGGGTTTGACTGCCGGTGCGCACCCTGATGATGACGCGGCACGGCTGGGCATCTGCTTCCGCTCCGGCCTCATCTTCCACACGTTTCCTGAGTCCTGATGACTCCTGATTTATGGCATCACCGCCACCAGTGGGACTTGTCTGGGATTTCGTTATGGGGCAAAGACTACAACCATGTCGACGTCACCTCTCCGTTATCGTTATCCCCTCAGCCCATCGACACCACGCAGCATCACGACTGCACCGTCGGCGTCCCCAATTGATTCTGATGGATTCGTTGAGGGAGGACAGAGAAAGGTTATAGGTAGATGGTTAATATCCGAGAAGAGAAACATAAGATGACAAGTATTTTGTTAATAGGTTGTCTTACAGCATCGCCCCTAGTAGTCTCGATCTCGCACATGAGAAGGAACTTCAGGCCCAGGTCGAACAGGTTATTTCGTGCCGACAACATGGGTACCCACTGCACCTGTATAACTGGGACAAGATGTGATGAGACGGTGGTCTCCATGTCCATTGCAGTTGTTGGCGATTTAGATCGAGAAATGAAGCGAGAGCAGTTGGGGCTGCGTTTCGGAGCAATTACCAGACTGCTTAGTGCTATGGATTGTCTTATTCTTCGCAGAATGTTATAAAATTTAGGAGACAACGGTCATGGTTTATGGGGCAATGGCCATTGAGCCTTTTGTCTCCGCTTTTATATGGCGACTTTACATTATAACTTGAATTTGAAACAATGATTCGAGTGATGGCAATATTAATTGTCAATTGATGATTGTGGGTGATTCCAAACATAGACGACTTAGGAACTCCTAGGATTTTTGGATGCTCAGGCCTCGAGGCTCATGAACATAAGTATTTGACCGGGTGACACTAGCATTTTTTATACTTTTCGTTGATAGAATTGGTGAGCTACTTCGCAGTCGGCTGCCAGTGCTATCGTTTCCTTTGAATGACTCAAAACGGAAATAATTTCCTGATTTGGCAGACATGAGCCTCGTGCTTAATCGCCGATGCGTCTCGATGCATTCTGTGGCTCTTCAATGTTGTTGACAAATAGAGAGCCAAACAATAGATGTTATGGAAGATATATTTGAGCTCACAAGCAGGCTTTTTGTCGAAAATGTACCTTCATAACGTGGTGGCCTAGTTCTCCAAGCAAGGGCAAGCATATTTGCAGCATATAACACACTAACCCTATAGACATATATCTCAAGAAGGACACTGATAATGACAGTACCATATTATCCGGACACTGAGAGATATACTTGGACGTCTAAATTGTTCCAATGCAGGGATTCCAAGACCAACTGAAGATACCGCTGAGCCTGACATACGCGTGTTCAGGCTCGACGGGCTTAGTGATGGGAAGATCTTACATAATTCACTGTCGTGCACAGCTGTTGTAGCAAACTTGATGTAAGTTGAACATCAAGTTTGCTACAACTTCTGTCTTGAAGTCCTGCTCAGGATGTTGAATGATTATTGGCATCATACTCGCAGGTTTCAGGGGCATAACCTGGTGGTGACACGCGGCGTGAGTTGGGTAAGAGTGTTTCTGCTATAATTAATGCCATTAACTGCTCATTATAAGATGTTCAATCCGTGAAAGTCGTCCAGGATTCGGTGAAATGGGATGGGACTATTGAATCTCATGGGAATGGGACTGTGCTAACCGGACAATTAATAACCATCCGCAGTCTCCGAATCCAGTACACAGCAAAAGATCTTGGCGCAATTGACACACTCAACTGCGCGTCTTCTCCGGTATTCCTTATTCCCGGCAGTTGACAGCTTGACCAACGCCCACCACCATCTATTTCTGTGAAACCATGGGCCTTCCACCTGGTCCAATCTACGTCCTTAAACTCGTTCCTCGTCTTGGGCTGTTGGTGGGAGGCGTTGTTGGAGTCATCACTTACACTGGCCAACAACTTGGTTTCAATGTACCGGCTTGGGTTTCCGTACCGATTGCCGTTCTTGCGTTACCTTGTTTTAGGCTTTCATATCAGCACTATTTGAACTTTGCGGATGATAGAAATGCGAAGAGGCTTGGAGCTGTTCGACCGCCCGTGCTGAAGGAGTCGTCGCGTGCCATCATAGGCAAGCTCACGGAAAGCATATTGAACGGATATCCAGGTGGGTTTGTTTCATGTTTTGATGAGATCGTTGAAGTTTACATAGGCATTGACCATGATTTTGTACTTTCAGCTGATACTGTGCTGGATTGGATTGAGGAATGTGGTCCGGCTTATAGATCTGAATTTCCGTTGTTGGGTTCAAGAGTGGTAAGCACCAAATCCTGGTACTATTTAGCTCTATCACTGACTCGTTGCTTGGTCAGGGGATTTTCAATGCCGACGGTAAGATATATATCGAGTCAAAATTGCCAAAGGTTTCTGATTACAATTCGTTACAGGGGAGATGTGGAAGTTCGTCAAATCTCACTGTTAGTTTTGAAATACATTGGCTAACCAATGACTGCCATCAGGTTCCACAGAGCAATTACGCGCCCCTTCTTCACCAGGGAACGAATCAGCGATTTCGACATTTACGACAAAAGTGCGAAAATCTCATTAAAGCTCGCAATTTCCAGGCTCTCAGAAGGTTATTCTATTGAATGCCAAGACCTCGTCTCCCGGTTCACCCTGGACTCTGCAACGGAATTCCTCTTTGGCCACACCGTCGATTCCCTCTCTGCTGGAATCCCATACCCACATGTATCTTCCGCTTCTTTGGTAATGTACCCTCAGCTGCGAGCAAGAACAGTGCATTTTTCCTTGAACATCCCTCGAATAAATTTGCCGAGGCGTTCACCGAGGGCCAAACGCAGACGAATATTCGGTCGCCTTTGGGGAAGGACTGGCCTTTGGTGGAATTTTGGGGTAACAAGATCGCCCCTCTGAGAAAGAGGATGGACGAGTTCATCGAGCCAGTTATGAACGAGGCGTTGAGAAGACGCGAGGAGAGGTTGAAGAAGGGTAATGATGATAAGGAGGAAGAGGAGATGACCTTGTTGGCTCATCTTGTGAATCACACGCAAGGTATGTTGGTTTTGTTATAGTCCTTGTCATCGTTTTAATGGTCTTTCCCCTCAAGATCCTACCATTTTGAAAGACGAGGTGCTTTGAAACTGCCCACACATAGCTTCAGACAGATTATTGACGATATTTATATTCATAGCTTGTAAATCTACTTGTCGCCGGTCGTAACACGGTACGTGTTCTATGTCCTCATCCCGTTGACCACCTTTCTGAGCTGGTGATCGCATTCAGACAATATACCTTCTTACATTCTGCGTCGTCTGCCCTCGACTCTTTGAACGAATTCAAGTCAACGATGAATGGGGCTTTGGGATGGCAACTAAAGCCTTACGACGCCTTACAGCGCTTCATGAATTGATGTAGGCCAGTCCTGCACTTGCAACTTTTGTTCAGTCTTTCACTATCATAACTCATCTCGTCGGTTATCCTGACTATCACGGTCACGACTGGATCCTTCAGAACGCCCACATCCCATCGATCCTCCCAAAGCTCACGGGCCTCAAATCGTTCAGCTTCCAGAACCTCACAGGCACCGTCGTTTGGAAGTATCTCAGTCCAGGGATGTCCAAAGCGTTTCAAGACTTATGCTTGAACGTCTCCATCACGCATTTGGACTTCAGCAATATCCGCGGTATGCCAGTCAGTTGGATCGCCAAGTGCCAGAACCTCAGTCATCTTCGGTTGAAATACGTGTCTGAAGACGGCGGTGTTCCTGATATCTACCAGTCATGCGACGAAGTCACTTCTTGTCCAGTTACGTCGCTTGATATCCTCAATGCAACTTCCGCTATCAAGCGTTCAGTAGATGCACTTCCTTTTCAAACCTCAAGAAGTTCAAGACTGCTCTTCACCAAGACGGAGACGTTACAGCTGCTCAATACTCTGTCGAGGAACTCGAAATTAGCAGCATCATTCGTTCATGGGGTATGTTTTTCTCTTTTTCTCCGAATTTCCTCTGGTTCTAACATTGTTGCCAAAGGTCCGCTTGCCCCTACTCTCGAACTTCACACCCTCAAATCTCTTCACACTATCAAGATCAATTCAGTACTGTTTATTATCGATTCACACAGTCTTCCGGATGCCATCTCGACTGTTCTCGAGCTTCCTTCATTGTATCCCTCTCAAAGCGTCGAAACCATACACTCTACATGCTCACTCAACATCCTGAAATCGAAGCCCATCTGAGAGAACAAATCTTCGACAAAGTTGGGCCATCTCAGCGACCTACCTACGAAGCAATGCGGGATATGCGATATCTTCGTGCATTTTTGAACGGCACGTTTTTTTCCGTAGTTATACAAACGACGCGGAACTGACGTATCTACTATTCCTCTTACTTATAGAGGTACTAAGGCTCTACCCACCCGTGTAAGTCGAATTTTAGAGGTGTTGCTCTAGTTGCGGAACACTGATATTATCCCTTGAAGACCTTTTGATAGCCGAACATCCACCAATTCGCCAGTCCTTCTGGCTGGTCAAAACCCTTCTGATCCTCCTACCTACATTTCTGCTAATACTGGGTGAGAATATCTTTCCTAACTTCGTTTATGTTGTGAAATTAACTCGCTATATGCCTTCAGCTGTGTCTACACCGTTTTCCTCATGCATCGACGCGAAGATCTCTGGGGGCCTGATGCCCTCTAATTCGATCCTGACCGCTTCCTCGATCACCGCCTGCACAAATCTTTGACCCAAACCCATTCAACTTCTGGCCTTTCAATGCCGGCTCTCGTATCCTAATTCGCATATCATGAGGCGATATCTTTCCCGGTTAGGCAGTTCCCCGACTTCAAGTTTGATGACAGCGAGAATATGAGATCCCCCTACCCGAGGAGTGGAACTATATGGAAGGAGGTCAGGGCAGGGACCGTGTGGTTCCTCATGTTGCCCCCACCATGAGTGTTAAGGTCTGTTATGTCCATCTTGATGCATCCGTTGATATGGCTGATGCTGTTCGTGTAAGGGTGGGTTGTGGATGACAATGCAAGAGCTCAAGGTTGACGAAGTCTAAAGAGGGTCACCAACGGACACAAGTGTGGAATCTGTGGATTGGAGGTTGACCTCCATCCTGTAAACCGTCTAACATTTTGATTCCAAAAATTGCAGCTTTTGGTCTCGCGAAGGTTGAGCGGTCTATCCATACCTTGCATTTCTCAGTAAGTGTACGACTTGACATAAAACCTGTGTGCAGGTATGTGCATGCCCCTCTTCCGGTCATCTCGGATGGGATGCCCAGACTCCTGTAACTTTTTCAATATTTGATGTGCGCGCATGCGCAGCTTTGTGATATCAGTTGCAGCACTAGTGTGTAAAAGTGTTGTCCGATATAATAAGAATGTCGACGTCACGACGCAATCGATTTCACCTTGCGCTGGCTTCGGCTGCGCGTCCGATATCTCGAATCAATTCGAAATTTCCATTGTTCATTGCAAGGTCCGGCTCTATCGCAAGTATTCGTCTGTGGACGCTCGATTGCTTGACGCACCCCACTTGCGCGAAACTCCGATCCAAATGTAGGCGTCCGCAGTCAGCAGGCGTCAAATGATACTCAATGCAGTCGTGATCATGAGAGACTTTGTTCGAAAAAGCAAATTCTTGCAAGTATGTACGCTTGCCTCGAGTGTTAGTTCCGGCAGATTAGACAGTATTTTAATTCCTCAAAACAAAACAATGAATAAATAAATTTAAATGCGGCATGATCAAACAATGCAAAATGATCGCAGAAACGTTCGAAACATGCGGTAAACGAAATAAAAACTGCAAATAATACTATCCAAGGGAAAATATAATAAATCGGGCGTAAATGCTTTGAGAACAATGTCCAAAGCGTATCGATATCAAAGCCACGAGGCATGAAACCTGAAAATAGTACACC
>NHTK01000329.1:0-60043 GCA_002938355.1 Panaeolus cyanescens
TGAAGTGTCCCGGTTACACAAAGATAGAAAAGGGATGATGGACATAAAACAAGATACGAAAATAATTCTAACATGTGGAGCAGCACAAGGAGTTTCATGATGGTATGGAGACGTTTAAGCAGTATATGCTTGATGTGAAGGCGAAGAAGGAGACGTATAACGGAGAGAAGGCAAGAGAGCTTTGTAATGCATTTGCGGAGCTGTTGGTTCAGCATCTTCATGACGAGGTGCATTTCCTTTTCTTTTGATATAATGAGTTGCACCGACACTTTTATTCGCAGATCCCCACTATTTCTCCAGAAATGCTCAGTCGATTTGATGATGAGCCTGAAACACTACAAAACATGTTCCACAGTAAGTAATCATCCCCATCGACCAGTACTTGTGCAAACTAGCGTGCTTCGGATTGTCACCAAATGTGCTGAATTTTCATTTTGCAGAAATGGACGAACATATCAAGACACAGTCCGGGCTGCTCACTGTGTTCCCTTTCGTCATGACACACCATGATCTCAAACAGGCGCCTAACTGGGTATGTAATGTCCTATTGAGCATTGACTTTGGGCAAGTGTGATTGATTGTAACAAATTTGATAGCCGCCTGTTCCTGCCCCCATCAGGTGGTTTGCGAGAAATGTTGCACCTCATTTCAATTCGAGGTAAGTAATAATTTGTAGCTTCACGAGTCTACGCAGGGGTCTTGACGTCATGTTTTTACCAGTTATTGGAAATTCTCTCCCTATACATCGCGAGGTGCATCTCAGAATTATAATCCTGCCACAAAGGCATAATTCTTTTTGGACGAGTACAACCTTCTGTGGAGTTTCAGTAGTACTGTTCAAGTTCACGCCTTAATACGCATAACACGTATCTGATATCTAATCATTATTAATTGTCTTGTTTAGTTGTTAATGCCTAATCGAAGTCAGCTGTCCCAATGAAAAGCAGAAATAATTTCGTCGTCCACTGTGCTGATGAAGAAACCCGAAATTTGCTACGATGACTCTTGTGTGTTTGAGATGATGTGTTTGACTGGTGTTGCGGGCATGTCACATTGTCTGAAAGCTTGGTTTTTGAGTTTGAGTTATGTCATGGCAGATGAAATGTGATGGCAGATGCATTCGAATTGAATCTATAAGAGAATTAAGACTTCGAGTGATTATCTCGTGGCCTTCTGCGTTCAACGTGTTATGACGACTACACGTAGTGCCATAAGTACTGCTGTGGGCGCTCAACGTGAAGTCAGCCTCACCACGCATCCCGACAGCCAACCTGGGGCTGGGGAAGCCATGGTGTCAGATTTTGTCCTGAAGCACAAATTGAAAATTCCCCAGGCTGAAGTGAGTTGTGCAAAGACTTTGGATACAAACAAATCGGAGCTTCGTCCGCGGCGGCCAACTCTGATTTTGCGCTCACCTTACCCAGATCGTGCGCGACTTAATCATGATAAAACGAGCAAAAGTAATACAGCATCCTCAATATTTACCTATGGCCAGCATGGGATACTGGATTCTGGAACAAAGGTGTGGGCAATGATTCATGAACCACCGTACCAGCGGTATTGAACACACCCAGCAACGTTTAAGGAACTAATCCACGGGTCAATTTGACGCTTGTTCTTTATGTCTACATAGCGCCCGTGAACCTCTAATATGTCAGGAAGGTATGTGCGTCTGACCTGGCTGCAGAGACGGCCAACTTGGAACTAAAAGCCAGTCCACTGGACCTGCCCCTCATTTCTGGTTCTAAAATGACTGACGTCAGTGCAGGTGCATGGATTTCTCCCCGACTGCGGTGAAGGGCTGTCCCGAGTCGGGCGCGTCTATGGCTTCATGTCAGAACACGGGCTTCAGGGTCGCACTATTTTTCCGAAGTCTACGGATTTGGCCTTCGAACATGTTCATCGCAAAGGACACGATGACAATGCCTTGAATTTCCTACCTTCGCTGGGCTTAAATTCACACTGCCTACACCCTGACGCGGCGACGCCCGCTGGTGGTGATATGTGAATTGCGAAGTCATCGGCGGCGGTTCTCGAGAAAATCCTGTTTGTTGGCGGGCAACTTGAAGACGGGCGATGACCTTGCCAAAGTTTGGTTCGTCCGATTGTGAAAAGGGTTGTCCGCTTCTCACCGTTTTAGAGCATCGCCATCATCGGGACGCATGGTACTGAAACGCGCTAGCGGGGCTCTATGTCGTAAGGATCATGTATAAAAGGCTACATATTTCACCCATTTTCCAAATCCAAAAAACCTACCACCGTCTTTCGCCACTCTCCAAGTCGACCAGGTTAACCCAGGACGTTTTCGTTGCAATGACATCTGAATCAACAACAGGTCCTTACTCCCTCATTCCTCTTCCCGAAGGCGTCATCACCCAGACAGTCGACAAAGACCTCAAAGGCCTGATGGCCATTGACATGTCCATGATACACAACGTGTTCATTCGCGCTATGAACTCTATCTACATCAACGCGCCCAAAGTGACACCCCGCGACGTACCGGCTTTCATCGGTTACTGTCTGACTGTTCTCGAGACGATTGAGCATCACCATCATGGCGAGGAGGAGAACGTCTTCCCTATCCTGGAGAAGAAGATTGAGGAGATCAGCCAGAATGTGGAGCAGCACAAGGCGTTTCATGATGCTATGGAGACGTTTAAGCAGTATATGCTTGATGTGAAGGCGAAGAAGGAGACGTATAACGGAGAGAAGGCAAGAGAGCTTTGTAATGCGTTTGCAGAGCCCTTGGTTCAGCATCTTCATGATGAGGTACATGTGTATACATTTTATTTCGCCGTGATAAGTAGGACTAACATGTTTCTACACAGATCCCCACCATTTCTCCAGAAAAGCTCAGCCGATTCGATGACGAGCCTGAAACTCTGCAAAACATGTTCCGCAGTAAGTTTTCGTCGTGTATATNGTTTGCAGAGCCCTTGGTTCAGCATCTTCATGATGAGGTACATGTGTATACATTTTATTTCGCCGTGATAAGTAGGACTAACATGTTTCTACACAGATCCCCACCATTTCTCCAGAAAAGCTCAGCCGATTCGATGACGAGCCTGAAACTCTGCAAAACATGTTCCGCAGTAAGTTTTCGTCGTGTATATACCACTTCTGGTCATCACCAAAGGTGCTGAATTACCTGATTGCGCAGAACTCGAGGAACATATCAAGTCGCAGCCTGGCAAACTCACCGTGTTCCCTTTCGTCATGACGCACCATGATTTCAAAAAGGCGCCAAACTGGGTATGTAATACCGTGTTGAATCTTACTTTTTGGCAAGTATGATTAATTATAACGACTTTGATAGCCACCTGTTCCGGCCCCCCTGAAGTGGTTTGCGAGAAACATTGCGCCTCATTTCCATTCGAGGTAAGTAATAATTTACAGCTTCACGAGTCTACGCAGGGGTTTTGACGTTATGTTTACCAGCTATTGGAAATTCTCTCCCTATACGTCGCGAGGTGCATCTCAGACTTACAGTCCCGCCATAAAGGCATAAATCATTTGGATGTGTTTCCGAGAGAATAACACTCTTTCGAATTCCAGGAGTTCTGTTAACGTTTATACCCCATGTATCCTATACCTCACTGACATATAATCACTAATTCACTTGTTGATCAATGATAAAAAGCGGCTGTCTTACGACAACGAACAAAATTTTCGCATGTTGATCAAGCTTCAAGGTGGACGAAAAGACCGGCGAATGCAAATTTGCGACGATGACTCGTGTGAGTTTGAAACAGACGCAAGGTGATTCTCGGCTTGGTGATGGAGAGCGCCCATACCTAGTTCATCAACCAACTGGTACTGTATGATTAGTTTGACTGAAATCGCGGTGTTGGGCGGTCTGCCGCCCAGAGAAATCACAGAAACATGGAACCACGGAAACTTGGGGTAAAGCAGGCATGCACTGAAAGTTTGTGTTGAAACCTGTTATGGAAGCTGGCGCTGATGCTTTAGTTAGGGCGCCCAGTTAATCTGGAAGAAAAGCTTGGTTTCAAAGGGGTAATTCTGCCATGAGGTGGTAGAACGAAAGCCAGAGTCCTTTTATCAAGCACAGCGAGTAAAGCGGAAAAATGAACAACGAAGCAGATGGTTAACTATAAAATGTATTAGTGGTCATGTTAATACAAGAGAGCATGCGCATTGGTATCATTTGGTGAATAATTAATTATTCCCGTTGGATTAGGGCTAATAGACCTAACCCGCCCAGTAGAGCATACTTTAGCTGCGGGAAGTCGTTCTATGAAGTGAATGTTAGCACGATGAAATAAATACGGACGAAGGAAGAAAAAATACCATTGCAATTGTCACATATCCAACATAAGGCAAGAATCTGTAGAGAAATAAATTAGAATGCGCAGTTAACATGATTGAGCACAAATTAACGCACCCTCGGACTTTTCCAACGATATGTTTGCGTTCCAACCATTCCAATCCTTGGTACAGTTCAATGTCATCGACGTGGTTGTTGTCTCCCTTTGTCAACATAAGCTGCTTGGGCGGAGATTGTGGTGCAGGTTCAGTCGACTCAGCGGCAGCCTTGTTCTTTTTAGATTTCGATTTCTTGGGCTGAACGTCGTGGGTCTCAAGAACTCTGTGCACAATGGGAATGTCTGCTCCAGGAATTTTGTACACTGTGATGTCACCAGTCTGATATCTTTCGTTTGGAGGGTTTGTCAGGAAAAGGAGATCGCCACGGTAGAAAGCAGGTTCCATGGATCCACTAGCAGTTTGCAAAGACGAAATGAACGAATGTTAATTCCAGCGCCACAAGCCATGTCATAAATCAGCGCACCTCAATACGACGACAATGGGTGATTCAGAGTTGGTGATTATTCCAAGGCCTTTCCAGATCATCAACCCGGATGCAATGACCGAAGCAAAGTTCAGAACTTGCAGCAAAAGCTATACATAAGGAAAAAGTCAAATTGAGCCATGAATTTCCAAGCCAAATTGCATGATTGCTTGACGAACGTGGCGAACACCGAGCCTTTTAAAGGCTTTCAATTCTTCTGTAAACATGGTTATTTCGAATATAACAGACTGGGTTGTCTGTCTATATTCTGGCGGTTAATGGATGGGATATGATGTGGTAGACTCGAAACCTTGGGGTTCACGACACGACAGGGCATTACACGTTACCAAAAATGTCACGTGTTCTCTAAATGATTCCGTTCCGAGTCCGAGCACCGAGGTTTCCGCTGCTCAATTTCCAACTGAAAGGCCTCCAAGTGAATTCGATGTATTAGTGGCCATGTTATTACAAGGGAGCATGTAGATGGGTATCAAATTAAATAAGTTATTCCCGTTGTATGAGTGCCAACAAGCCTAGCCCTCCAAGTAGAGCGTATTTTAGTTGTGGGAAGTCATTCTGTGAAGACCAGTCAGAACCCGAGTTATGTGCAGGAGAAAAAAGAATATACCATCGCAATCGTCACATAGCCAACATAAGGTATGAATCTGTACGAAACCAGGAATGAGAAGTTGAACTTGGCACTTCCAGTAACACATTTACGCACCCTCGAACTTTGCCAATGATATGTTTACGCTCCAGCCAATCAAGTCCTTTGTACAACACAATATCATCAAGTGGATTGTTGTCTCCTTTCGTCAACATAAGTTGTTTGGGCAAAGGTTGTGATGTGGGGTCAATAGGTTCAGCAGTGGCCTTGGATTTTGATTTCTTGGGTTGGACGTCATGCGTTTCCAGCACTCGATGGACAATAGGAATTTCATCTCCGGGGATTTTGTACACAGTAATATCGCCAGTTTGGTACCTTTCATTCACGGGGTTGGTGAGGAAGAGAAGATCACCGCGATAGAAGGCAGGTTCCATAGATCCACTAAAGACCCCAATCAACGCGAGTGTCATGAGCGATTGAAAGAGCTGCCCACCTTAGAACGACGACAATTGGCGACTCGGAGTTGGTTATAATTCCAAGACCTTTCCAGATCATTAATCCAGATGCAATAACTGAAGCAAAATTCAAAACTTGAAGCAAGATCTAGAGGACCGTTTAGATTCAGCATAACTCCAAGTCAACTTGATGAGTGACGAACGTGTCGAACACCGAGCCTTTTAAAGGCTTTGAGCTCTTCTGTGAACATAGTTATCCTGTTGGTAAGTAGCACGACCAGCTGTCTGCGGGGATGCTGGAGGTCAATGTAAAGGTTATTCAGGTGATGATGTGGTTAACTGTAAACGTTGGGGTTCATGACAGCACAACCGATTGAAATGGGCTATGACAAGGGTCCTTCGGACTCTTTGAGCCTTGACACGTTCGCAATACCTTCACGTGTCGGGCGCTCCGCATTTCTGAATTTGTCATTGACCGGTCTGTCTGTTCATGTTCTTATGGAAAGCAATGGGACGAAAAGCTCATAGCGAAGACAATGTATAGATTCCAGCAATCTTTGCAGCACAGCATCTGGAGTAGTTCAATGAGAAGCGCAATGACGAGAATGTTGGCAACGAATCTCAATTTTCAACGCTACCAGGTTAACTCCTTCGCAACTCTCAGAGAACAAGCATGGTATGGCATGGCAGGGCATGGAGCGAGTCTTCTTCTTCTTCATCAGCCCAACGTGTGACCTATCCATATCAAACTGTGGGTATTTTGCATGAGGCCTATCAGAATTTGCATTGGGCATAAATGCATAGGGTGGGGAAGTTGCAATGCAAAAAGGAATAAAAAAAGCGAAAGAAAATGATGAGATTACAACGCCCGTCAGACAACAGCCCCGAAATAACCTCCTCCCCTGCCATCGTCTCTGATCTCGACTGGCTCCTGCTCTGGTGGAGGCTAGGCAGCCATAATCGTAAGGTCTATCGTAGTACTTTTTTTTACTTCTCGGGGTTGGGGTTCCTGCGGAAGAGGAGTGATTAGTAAACGATATAAGAAGGTTGGTGAGAGTATAGAGGAATGATCGAGAATCAGATAGGAGCGAAAGACATTAGATGATAGTTATCCACACGATTTTGTTTCGGAGTGAACTATGCAAGATTCATGGTTTCATCTTAAGGAGTTGGTCCAACGGCCATAATCGCAGATTTTGAAGCGGTGCGACAGAAGAGACCAGATTGCATAGATGGTTGAAAATAAAATACTCACATTCTCCTCTTGCCGCCTGGCAGAGTGGTAACATTGACGAAGCTATACACAGAAAACCAATCAAAATCCCGTTATAAGCCCAAATTTCAGTCTACGCACCGGCGGTTGTACAAGAGACGCTTCTTAGCACGGCCCTTGGGAGTCTTTTTCTTCTCCTGCTTGTCAACCTTTGGGGTTTGAGATTTGACTTTGCCAGCACGGGCGAGGGAACCGTGAACTAATCGATTTCAGCATAAATTTTGGTCAATTTTAATGGTAGAAACGACGAGCAACAGTCTGCTCACCTTTGCCCATATTGTCTTGAGGATGCGGTTGTCGATGAGTACAATGATGACCAAATGACTGTCAACCTGTACAGTTTTGAAATTTAAGGTTTCGGCTACTTCCGTCGGCACCTCAATTTCACACTTCGACTTCCCACGTTGCCTTAGACGGACATTCGCTTGTCAAACAATAATGTAGATTTGTGAAAGACGATTTACATTTACAGCAACAACAACTGATAGAAAGAAGGCGTAATGTGGGTAGAAAAAGAACTGGAAATGAGAGCGTATGAAAGTATGAATGATGTGATAAGAAAGATGATAACATGTACATAGAAATGGTTGACTCGAGAAGAAGAAGAAAAAACAGAAAGCAAAGCAAAGCAAAAATAACGATAATGCCAAAGCAATGAAAATATGTGTAGATAGATACTTATTAGTTATAATAAGCATATCTTAAACGTAGTGAGTCATGAGAAGCTCAGTGAAGAGCTTCGAAGGAGGATCAGCACCTCCAAGGTCCAGGGCAATAAGCGCCCCGGGGATTAATCCAATTAAGATGAGTACCGTTAGCCCGATGCATAGAAAGCCGTTCGGGATTTGGGGGATCCTCGACTGAAGGCTTAACATTGGCGAATACTCCAAGATTTTTGAAGTCCTCGATGTGGTCGAATTGAGTCGAACCGCTAAATAATGCTGGTGAGTCTTACAATTAATAGATGAAGACGAAAATACACACTCTTCACAATCAAAATAGGGATGGGTTATGGTTTCTTTGAATCCAAAGCGTTTGCTATTATCAGCAAGAAGAAGCTAAAAATCTCGAGTTAGCATCGCTTTCAATGACGAATTAATTTCGAAACGACTTACTCCGCAGGCGAGGGATTTAACATCATCAGGGATATTAAATTGGGATAAAAAGTTGTCCATCCCCTCAGTATCACCCGATATATTAAGGTCAATCCACTCTTCATATCTCGCGTGTCTGTGCAAAGGAATCTAGAGATCGTGTTAATATCAATGTACTATTCAAAAACATACAAAATCGACGCATACCTTTTGACCGCGCCCTGATTGCTCGAGCTCGATAATGACAATTCCAAGAGCCCAATAATCCGTAGCCATCCCATACTGCTTCGCATAATTCTTATCGACTTGTTCTGGGGCCATGTATGGCCACGTCCCTGCAGTACCGTGGCGCGAGTGGTCGTCGAAGGCAAGGGGTTTGAACTCCATTTGAGTGTAGCTGCATCCAAAATCGGCAAGTTTTACGACGCCTCTCCAGTCGAAAAAAATGTTATCGGGCTTTACGTCGCGGTGGATGATTCCAATAGAATGAAGGGTAGCAAGTCCAAGCAACTAGAAGGTAATGGTAAGAAAGAGTAGCAGTGCAAATGAAAAGCAAGACTTACAACTTGGGCCATCATCAAGCGTCGTTGCTCAGCGGTGGACTCTGCGCGCTCATAAAAGAGCCAACTGCGCAGATCAGTTCTCATTTCATCCTACCAAAAATGTCAGAAGTGTGAATTTGATAAGAGAAAGGAAAACATACCAGAATCAAGTAATAACGGGTGGGGTCGACCAGAACGGCCTCGAGCCGCATGAGAAATTGAAATCCTGGCTGATCCTCCTTCTCAGCCTGAGCGATGCGCTTGTAGGCAGAGACCTCTGCCTTGAGCATTCTGCGAGCAGCGAGGAATTCGGGTGTTGACCTATCAACAGCTTTGGCAATCCAGACGGACCCCTTGAGCAATCCCAAATCCTGTTCGTTGCGATCCGTCCGAACGCGAACCCTGATAACCTCAGTTCCTTCGTGGAACGGAGAAACGGTGTCGACATAGGTGAACTTATTGGAAGGGAAATTTGAATGGGCATTGGTGTAGAGAGCTTTTTTGTTTTGAGTAGTGCTGATTTTTTCTGCCTCCTTAGTGGAAGGAGGGATAAGGCTAGCGAAGCGTTCAATGGGAGGGGGGGTTTTTGCAATCGCATCCTCTTTTCCTTTGGCAGGTGCACTGGCAGAGACCGAAAGGCGGCGGAAGAAGTTCTTCACTGGCCCCAAGGAAGGAAGCTTTGGGAATGGTGAATAGAACGGGTCGGCCTCCCAGTTTTTGGTCGTTTGGCCATCGAAGTCCGCCTCGTCAAAACAACCAAGGAAGGGGTTGACCTCGTCGCCGCTCTCTTGCCTCACCAACTTTCCAACCCGGGCCCTTTTAATATCCTCTGCATGCGCCTGCGCATGTGTCGCTACAGACGAAACACTGCTTATGGCCCCGTTCAAAGGGAACAGGGAGTCGCACTCAGAGGAAGAAGTCTCTGTGGCTGAGACGGGTTCGACTTCAAGTTGCTCCTCCCAGTCGGGGGCCTCTGCCTGTTCATCCGTGCCATCATCTCCTACTCCTCCCTCAATTCCAACATCCTCTTCTTCTGCGGACTCAGTTGCTGGGTCAGCTGGAAACGCGCGAGCGCGGAGACGAAGAAGTACGTGAGTTGCATTTCCATCATTATCGAGGGTACCGGTGTAAGGGGTTTCGCGAAGGTTGTCGGTATAAATTACTGTAGCTCTAGTAGCTGCGACTTTTGTCTTTTGAGGGGAGAGAATAGAGAGAGGTCCACGCATTATAGAAGACATTATAGAGGTATCACTCAGAGGGAGGAGTCGATGGCGACGTCCTCGAGGGAGTGGAAGGAGGGAGAGAGAGAGAGAGGAACCTGTGGAAACACAGGTTCAGAGTCGTTGCTTATATACCATTTCTCTTTGTCCATTGTTGCCCGCAACGAAGGGCACTGGCTAAGCGTGTGACTACCACGCTTCCGTTTTGGGTGCTACGATGGCGAAAGGGCCAGCGCTAATTCCATTGTTTGAGCCCACCATATCAAATTGCATTGTTCCTTGGGCTATCATTTTGAGAATTTCCACGGTAGAAATCTTTAATTGATGCAATACATTGTTTCCATACCTCAAATTTTTATTTTAATGCCCTTTTCGTCTTACTTGCCCGTCATTGTTAACCATTGATCATATTTTCTCTTCCTGTAAGTTACGGTACCGCAGAAGCGCTGCAGTTGCCTAAAGCTATACACACATTTGTATATATTCCACTCTTATTATGAAAAAATATGGTGGAGGATGGCCCCAGGATTGAGGTGCCGGATAACACAGCCTGTGTCCGGACACGACACGTTCAACTTCCAAACGCGTCTTGTAATTTAAATTACACACGTGATCGCGTTGACGTTGACCGACACGAACTCAGAAACTTGAAACGCGACATTCACTGCCATACACTTGAATCGAACAAAACAATAATTTGTACTGGTGTGAAAATGACTCTTAATATCCTATTATCTCGCAATGACGGCGTACTAGGTTGCATTGGATTGCAAAGCTTCTTATCAAAATTTTGGTCCCAAACAAGCCGGAGATGTGATAAAGAAAAGGGTGTGTGATTAGGTGAAAGGGACCCTGAGTTGTAGTTGTGCAGGGACAGACTCCGCGCTCCATGTCATGACCGAATGCTCCGGACTCAGAGATTATCTTATCCTCATTATTCCCTCGAAGATCCGGTTTCGATAAGATGGCCAGCTCATTGTTAGAAAAAGGGGCTTTTTAGGCTTCCCATGCATTGTTCCACCCCTCTCACTAGCAATCACCCTGTGAATGAGATAGAACGCAGTCTAATCGGCACCCGTCAGACGAGAAACGAGGCGCAAGTGGAGTCAGTTGGCGCAAGGCATGAATGGCTGTGTGTGTTGATGATGTGGGTGACGGCGGGCGGGCATGAAAGGTGGACGTTTCTGGACGACGTCGTGTTCAGTGCAGTGAAGTGTGTGACTTTGTGATGAGCAAGGTTAGATCAATCCAGGGTCGAGGAGACGAAAACACGGAGGGCGAATTCTCAAAATGTGTACTCACACCTTAAAAGGAGATTTTATGCTGCAGTCGTCCTCGTGTAGGGCAGTGTTTGAACAAAGGACCTCGTTGCATTGATCAGTTGACGATAGTGACTCAATCATGGCAAACAGGTATAAAAGGCCCCTCGAAAGGCCACAATGTCCCTTCAAGCCCCTCCGAGCTCGCACACTGATTCCCTCTTGTGTGAACCTCCTTTATTGATGTCTATTATCCGCTGTTGCTTCATACCCCCATGTCTTCACCTTTTCTCTATATTCTTTGTGCAGCCGGAGGTGGTTCGGCAGGCAGACAACAGACAACGATGGCATCAGGGATGATGACAGACACAAGATTCCGTCTTAGTCCAGTTGCAGCATCCCTCGTACTCCAGGTCGATGGAGACGTACCCAAGAGATCTCGGTTTGGGACTCTTTGCTGAAACGCACCCCACTGGTAGCATGAACTGACAGACAGACACATCGAGTCGAGATATTCTTCTCTTTTGTTCGGCTGCTCGAAGTTTGTGCCGGTGCCATCGTTGCCCGTCGACTGTTCTGCTTCCCGAGGTAAGGGGGATCGAGTGTGATCCTCCTCGTGCGGTCCTTGACGTGGGACTCGGGCTGGGACCTATGGTTTCCTATGGAGCTATAGGTTCTCTAACGCGCACGTTAATCCTTTCCAATGTAATCTTCTGGTCACCCTGATGTATCAGCCCTAAACGTGTCCACAGACCTCTGACTCCTTCTTCTTGTCCATGTCGCGATGACCCGATTGATCTGCAACTTCCAACATGTTCTTGAGCTACTTACATTGCCTGCTTGTATACTACTTGCATAGTAGAAAGTCATAGACGCTCGAATTCTCTGCTCTGGTCGAAACCTGCCTCCAGAAATCTGAATCCGATAGCCCGTCATGGTTCTAATTCTGGGTTGAATGCTCACTTTACGCTTTCCTCGAGGCTCGACACTTGCGCTCTCGATTTGTATCACCTAAAGCAGTATTATTAGTGGACATGCTTACTCTCTTTTGCACGGCGCGGTCAAGTGGAGTCTTCGATGTGGACAGAAGGAGAATATCGACGCTACTTGCCTATCATCACTTTTCATTCGGAGTCTAAAAACCATTGTAGGCGTTCAGCAGCCTGGTCATCATCGTGACTTTCATCATTCCCTTGCCGTGGGCTCTAGCTTTCTCTACGACTTGGCCGGACATTTACCGATGGGCTGCTTGTTTCTGGTTAGCGAACAGTCTCCGCGGATGTGATTTCTCTGGGTTTGCTTTCATTGACACTGGCACACGGCGGCCCTGGCGGAACGTCGTTTAAAATCCCCAGCAAGACCAGCTCCTTAAATTCTAATTTAAACCATGCAACGTAGGAGATAAAGCATTCAAGAACCTGATGGACTTCAATGCTATTGTACTTTGATTGCACGCGCTCTAGGCGAAACGTTTCTGAACACCGATGATCATCCGCGAGCACCAGGAACTTCATTCTATAAATATCTCCTCTGCCAACAACTGGTGCATCTGAATGTTCAAGTGAGCTGGCATAGTCGACATTTCAAGGATTTGAAGCTTCTGAAAACTCCGTGGATGACTTCGAAACTGGTATATAAGCGGAGTAAGAAGGATGGATGGCTCTTTCAGCCACGGCACGCTTGTCAAAATTATGATGCTCTGTGGATTCGCAAAAATCGTCTCTCTGTTGGCGGTCTCTCAGGCTGCACTTGGTAAAATCATCTATGCTGGTATCAACGAGGTATGTTGTCAATAGTTAAAGGAAGTTTCAAGCTCATGCTCCTTCTCCAGTCCGGTGGTGAATTTGGTGTCTGGTCTCCCGGAAACCCAGGTTTTGGATTGCCAGGAAGACTTGGTGTAGACTATGCTTTCATTAACAAGGTTGGTGTTAACAATAACTCTTTGTGAAGTCAAGTAATTGAATAATATGCTACTCTTTAGTCAACCGTCGACATTTTCGTTGACCAAGAAAAGATCAACCTTTTCCGTGTAACGTTCTTGATGGAGCGAATGTGCCCACTTCAATATGGGCTTGGTGCAAGATTCAACGAGACCGTGAGTTATCTGAGTACAAACGCTGTGAGGCAATTTATACTGACTGGTTGCTCAGTACTTCAACGCATTTGCGGATGCTGTCAACTACATCACCTTGAAGAAGGGTGCTTATGCCATGCTCGACCCCCACAACTACATGCGCTACAAGTATGCTTTGGTCAGATTGCGTGGATTGATTGTCATAACTTATACTTTATTCAGTGACCCTTCTCAGCAACCATTTTCAGGAAGTGTGAGTATATCATTCTTGAACTTTTGGTCCTAGTAACTCATTGAAAATAGGTTATCGGAAACTCTTCAGACCCAACCGCAGCTACCACCAAGCAGTTCGGTCAATTCTGGCATGAACTAGCAAGGCGCTTTGCCCAGAACCCCAAGGTTCTTTTCGGTATCAACAATGAACCTCACGATATGGTGAGTATGCACCAGCCTAGTTTCATCAACGAAGAACACATTGACATGAAATATTACGGCTAGCCCACTGAGCTCGTCCTCAAGAACAACCAAGAGGCTATTAATGCCATCCGGTCAGCTGGTGCCCGTCAACTCATCGTCGCCCCAGGAAACGCATGGACTGGTGGTCACTCCTGGACTGAATGGAGCTGTACCGATTGCAAGCCCTCCAGCGACTTCATGTATCAGCTCGTTGATCCTCTTCACAACTTGGCTATTGACGTCCACGAGTACCTCGGTATGTGTAATCTGTCCTATTTTTCTTTGTGAGAAATGCTGAAGATTGCGATAGACATTGACTTCTCTGGTGGTCACGACGCTTGCGAACAACCTGCTCCCCAAAATCTCGAGAAACTGACGGCTTGGCTCAAGGAACACAAACTCAAGGCCATCATCAGCGAGTTCGGTGGAGGCAACAATGAGGGTTGCATTAACGTACGCATTCCCATATTGATTCTTGAGTTTACTCTCATTTCCGACGCGCAGATGTTGAGCGAAATGCTTGAATATCTCGCTGCTAACGATGAATACATTGGTTGGACTGTTTGGGCTGCTGGACCAAGTAAGTCTGACGAGATCAAGACATCGAAGAAAAGCATCTTACTTTTAATTTTAGTTTGGGGTACTGCTTCTCCATGCTGCGGTCCCACTGTTGGCAGCTTGGAACCTGGTGCTATTACCTCTGAAGGCAAACCAAAGTATGTCGTTGCACCGTTGATGCTGACCTACATATTGAAAATTATTTCCCAGTGGCTTCTCCACCGTTTGGCCTGCTGCAATCAAGCCCCACATTCCAGCAAGTAAGTTGTCCGCATGTTCTTTATTCTTCTCTCCTTGCTAACTGAAGACTATAGCTCTCAAACGCCAAGGCATTGCAAACTTGAGCTTGTAGAGCATGTTCCTTACAAGTCTATGTATCGTCATAGAATTAATCCCACAAATTTATATTTAATTTGCAAGAATATGAAAGTAGCCTCTACAAGCCCTCCACGTAGCAATATTCCGACATAATACATTTCGTGAGCTCGAAAACAGTTTCGGTGGTATTTAGCCCCTAAATTGCCGGCTGAAGCAGCGGCAAACCGGATCATGAGGGCCGTTTAGTATCTCTCTCATGGTGTGTTGGCAGCAAACGTCCAACCTCCATCATAACTCCACTCGTTCTGAACATCCTTATTTGCCATCTGCTCCCGGTGAGTAACATCTAATAACATGAACCTCTTGAATTGGGGCACGAGACTGATATCATACATATATGTAGTTCTTGTCATAGCAGCGTCCCAAGCTTAGACGTCGTTCTCTTGAACCATGGACAGTGTAGCCGTCGATTGGGACCTGTTATCGTCTTATGCAGGTCTGCTGGGTCTAGCCTGCTTCTCTATCTACGCCGGTGCTCATGGTTCACTTCCGGTGAGTGCTTGTTTTCTAATGATTTGGTCCAAATGAGGAAAACCAACGTATGGCAAAGATCATGATGGGTTTGCACAGTCCGTCGACTTGGACTGGGGCATCGTAACATAGACTCCATATCATTGGGGGCTATCTGATAAATTTTAGTGGTCTCTTTGTTCTGACGTGCCTTTTGTTGCTTTAGAGCAAATGGAAAAACGGCATGAAGGGTGCTGCGGCGTTGGAAGGGAAAGGCGTGGCTAATGAAGGGAAGGAGAAGCCTGAGGAGTCGACTGAGGGGGAAGCATCAGACGACGAGGATGAGGAAGATATGGAAAGGATGTCCTCTGAGGATGCTTGGATATTCCCCATAGTAAGTCGTTTGTTGTCTTGTGAGGAGAGGCAACAGTGTTGGACATTGGAATATCAGTTGTACTGACGATTGTGACAGATTGGTTCAGCTGCTTTGGTCGGACTATATGGGATTGTTAAATATCTTGGAGAGACATGGATTAACTGGCTACTTGGGTGGTATTTTGCCTTTGCTGGAGTTGGTAGCGTATGGAATGTGAGTTGAGGTCTATTTCATCCTCTGGACATGTTTCAAACTCTTTTTAGGCACTCATTTCGCTAACCCGATGGGCGCTTGGAGATGTCAGATGGAAGAAATACGACTCTATAAAGTTAGAATTCAAAAAGGGTAGCGAAGGTAAGTGCCAATACATTTTATTGATTACGGAAATAGAGCGCTTATGCCTGGCATCTAGTGCTATTTAAAGTGAGCTCACGGACGCCGTCGCTGGCTCTTTTATCCATTGCATGGATTCCTTCTGCAGTTTATATCTTGTGGTCGGGGGAACGAAGACCTGTGCTGGTCACGGATATACTGGCGTTATCATTCTCTCATAACGCTCTCAGTCTTCTAAGATTAGACTCGTTCAAGACAGGATGCATTCTTCTTTGTGGGCTTTTTGTGTACGACGTGTGGTGGGTGTTTGGGACAGAGGTGATGGTGAAAGTGGCTACTCGGGTCGATGTTCCTATCAAGATTCTATGGCCCAAGTCTGTCTCTTTTGGGCATGGACGAGGGTTCACTATGCTTGGGCTAGGCGACATTGTCATTCCTGGAACATTTGTCGCGTTAGGTCTTCGTTATGACTACTGGAGACAAGGCCGTAAAGGGAGGTATTTCTACGCAACACTTTTTGGGTATATCGTTGGATTGCTGGTAACGATAACTGTCATGGATGTGTTTGGAAAGGCCCAACCGGCACTTTTATATCTGAGGTATGGTTGACCGCATTTCCTTATTGAAACGGTGTGCTAATAAGATGATAGCCCGTCGTGTATTTTGTCTCTTCTCATCACAGGACTGGCGAGTGGTGAGATGCAGGCAGTATGGAAGTGGGTGGATGCATAGGTGTAAATTATTTCAGAACGTGGATTTTGGATCTTCTTGGGAACTTGGTAACATTCGTGGTACGCCTGTGTTATGTCAACTTCGTAATAATACTTAATGTCATGCTTGTATGTCTTATAACATAGCCTTACAATTTTGCTGTCCTTCTCTTCACAACTTCGCTTTGGCGGATATCATCATATTTTTATTGTACAAACGGGCTGGTGCTGTTCGCCGATTTTTATACCAAAGGCGGCAAAGACCAGACAATCAAGAGTCTCTCTTTCTATGAACATCCAAGAGCACTGTAAACAGGTGTTGATTAGTATAGGTATTACTGCGGAGTATCCTCTAGCTTCGAGACGTCGCTATAATATATGCATGACGGTCGAACAAATAATGGTGAAGCCTCTAGCGAGGTGTTCCAGAATTGGAAGAGGACATTCTGCTCGGATGTGTGCGGCTATGGCCCGCACGGGATATTATAAGGAGAGGGGGCCGCAGTCTTGATTGAAGTAAGGGTAAGCCGACATCTAAATGAAAGATGTGATTGAGGATGAGAACGTTAACAAACGTCCACGGGGTAAATTTACTCACCCTGCCGGGTTTTCGTTCATATATGATCGAACTCTGTGGTAAGACTGAGAGCGGTTAGAAGAAATACGATAACAAGTACTCGTGTAAATGACTTACTCCGACCGCATGAAGTATTGATGAACGAGGAGCTCTTTGATCCCAAATCGCTTGCGAGGGTCTGGTTGCATTAACTGAACGACGTGAAACGGTGAGCGTCAGTATCGTACGGGGATAAAAAGGAAAGATATCTGACGTACCCCGCATACGAGATCTCGAGCGGGGAAAGAAAGCTTATACAGCCGCATAAATCTCTCGATCTCGCAGAGATCTTTCGCCGTGTTGATGGCTATCCAATGCCAATATTCCTCGGGTTCGTCAAGCGGTAGCTGATAAGGATAAAATGGATGAATATACACCTGAAATATTTTGGAGGGGGAAGGCTCACAAAAACATCATAATTCCCATTTTCTATTTCGAGAACCATGACGCCAAGCGCCCAATAGTCCACTCCGATGCCATACGAAAGCTCCAACATGCTGACATCTTCTGTTTCCGGATCCCGGGACCGTGACGGGGGATAATAAGGCCAAGTACCCACTTGCCCACTAGCGATCGACTCGTTGTCACTGAATGGCCTTAATGTCTGTGTTGTCAAGCTTTGACCAAAGTCCATGATTTTCACGTTCCAGGATTCGTCGAGCATGATATTTTCTGGTTTCAGGTCCCGGTGTACGATGCCTATGCTGTGTAGGGTCGCTAGTCCCAGGGTCTGAGAATCGGGAGTGAGAAAAGCGAAATGTATGAAGATGAAATGGGACTTACTATCTGTGCAAGAATGCGTCGTCGCTCTTCTACGGGTGGAGGGCGGTAGCGTGAGAGATACGTTCGAAGGTCCATCGGCATTTCCGGCTGTGATCAACATAGCCTGAGTAAGCGCTCAGTCACAAGAGAAAAAAATCTCAAGCAACGTACCATGACCATGAACAAATAGCATTCGTCTGTGAATACCTCCTGCAAATCCATAACGAATTTTAGGCCGGGAGGATTTTTCAAGACGTCTTGAGCCTCCGCAACCCTCCGATACGCGATCAGTTCAAGCTCCATGGTGTTTAAACCATTGGATGAGGGAACGAGCGGAAGAACGCCCCGGTACGGGTCTCTGAAGGCCTTGGCTGCGTAGACTTTATTACTCGACGATGGTCCGGAGTACACCTGGCATTTTACGATCAAGACCAGGCCGTCTAAAGATGCGTGAACTGTTTGATGCCATGCTACTTGCAGACTTGGAAGCGAATATGCGTCGTGGGCTGACGCGGAATCAAAGCTGGGAATGTCGTACAGGTCTGCAGTCGAGTGATGGAGAGAAGTGTGTGGGATAATTGGAGCGTATCGTCTTAAGATCAGATCGGAAGGGGAGATTTGTGGTGAGATATGGCTGCATACAGTGCATAGTAGGGGTGCAGCGGGAGTGATTGGATCCGCTGTGAAGCTTCGTAGAGGTGGTAGCTGGAGACTATCGTACTCTTGGGCATGATAGCTGTTGATTCCGGCGATGACATCTCGCAAAGATGGTAGCTGGATGTTGTGATTGGCGTCCCACAAATCACCGTGATGCTCATCATGAGCAAGTGGCTCGTCCAGATCGACTTGAAGAGCAAAAGGGTCCGCCTCCAACTCGAAGTCTTGCGTATAGTCAGCATAGCATTTCAAAACTACGGGCGTGCTCTCCTCAAAGGGTAGGGGTCTTCCATGGCTGAAGGCTGGTGAGAGGTCGGGCGTGTCATCATCAAATTCATCATCATATCCGAAATCAGTGGTATAGTCACTGTCGTCGAAGTTCCAGTTTGAGTTGTTTTCGCATTCTAATAGATCCACAATTCTAGAAAGTGGCGAAGGATGGACCTCAAGTGATGATATGCTGGTGACCGAGTGGCGTTTCTCGTACCACCCATCGGCGTTGACCTGGGGGGCACCATCGTAAATGGCGAAATCCTCGAAAGTGGCTTGTGGAGATGTTGTCATTAGGATTTGTGAATCCATCGCATCGTCAAATGAAGTGAAGTATGACATCGAAAAAGGGGTTTAAAGGGATAACGTGGCTTCGAGCAACAGAATGGCACCTTCAATGGGGGGTTGTAAATGGGAGTGGACATGGTCATAGCTGTCGCCCTTATATTGTCGTCGCGTCGAGCCATAGAGTCGTGGATAATGTTGCCATGCTGAAGTAACAAAAGGTGCTAGAACCAAAGGAATGCCTGACTTATTATATTGGGCTTGATTCTTGTAGAATCAGACAAAGGAACTGAACAACACGTGGCGTCGAGGTCAATATTGATATTGCGACCCTGATTGTGTGTTGATGGGTAAAGAAACCGGGTATTGGTGGTTATAAAGTAACGTGGCTTTAGAACAAAGAGCTACAGACGTACTACTAGAGATTCATAAATTGGCAGCAGGACATCATTTCGAGGACTCGAAGTGTGTAAGAGAACGTGGTGGAAAGGTTATTTTGCATTTCACTGTACCACGGCTTCTCCGCCGTCTTTTCCCTCAATGGCTTTCGAGTAAAGCTGAACAGCTTCAGTCTTCTTGTGAAAGACGTCTTGACCTTTTTCGGCATGGTGGATGGTGGGCGTCGTTTGTGATAAGCACAATGGAGTTCCGAACCCTTACAGTATGTGGGGTATCTAATTTTCATTTAAGTAAATAACACTAACAAATGCTTGATGTACAGCAATATGACAGATAGTATGAGAATTTTGAGCTCGAGACTCAAGTAGCAAGCTCCACCATTCTCGTTTGCTTTGCACCGTGCTAATACATTTCTCGAGGGTGTTTCTTCAACTTCTCGAACCACAGAACACAAGAGATCTCCGAACTTATCGTACATTTGTACCAAAATATTTCCGACATTCTGAGTATATCCCTCATACAACATTGACAGTATTGTGGTGAATGCATGGTTACATCTAGATAAATAACTTGGTTATTCTACATACTGCTAATCCAGGACAGCTGCGTTCAATCACGAACGGTGTCATTCAATCCAGTGGCGCACTGCTCGGGCGGAAGTCAGGATGAATCCAACCATAGCTGGGTACCTCCATTATAGCTACACTTGGAGGTTTCATTGGCTGGGTATCCTTGGCACATTGGGGGTCCCGGGCGCCTATTCGATGATGTGGATCAGTACTCGTACATTTAATACTGATACATAAGGCAGGGTTAGCTTACTCGAGATATGTCCGAATTCAAAGGTGCCACTATATGATAATTATTGGGTTATTGGGAATTTTAGCATGTCAGTGGACTTGAAAAACTTACTCCGGCTTCCTGCCAAGGTAGGGATCACTGAGAATCTGTTCGAGGGTGTACCGCTCAGAGGGGTTTGGTTCTATCAGCTGATTGAAGTGATTAATGATAACAGTGATGAAGGATTTCGAAAATAAGCAGATGGAGAATGTTGACGTACATGACATACAAGAGCACAAGCCTGGGGCGAAAGTTTATAAGATTGCATAAACTTCTCAATTTCGTAGGCTAATGCACTCAGGTCCTTAATTTGGTGTATATCTACCCATTTCTCGTAGTCTTCTTTGGTCACCAAGGGCAGCTGCAAAAAAAAAGAGAAGGTGTTAGTTGACGATGTAATTCATCTTCAGGTTTGGGATACACAGAACTTGAATCTCACAGGATTGACACGTTGTTCCATTTCCATTTCCAACAGGATAACACCAAGGGCCCAATAATCCGCCTCGATACCATACACCGGCTCCGAGATGCCGTCGTCATCCATCGTGCTGTGCCAAAGAGGGGGTTGGTAAGGCAATGATCCTGCTCTTCCTCTAGCTATAATCTCAGTGTCGCTGAATGGTCTAAGTGTCTTCGTCGTCAGACTCGAACCAAAGTCGGCGATCTTGATATTATCAAAGTTGTCTAGCAAGATGTTTTCAGGCTTTAGGTCCCTGTGGATAATGCCAATCCTGTGTAGGGCCGCCAAACCGAGAGTCTGGTCGTCAAGGTGAGTTGAAGGGGCAGTTTATGGTATATGGGAGGATTTTGGGCTTACAATTTGTGAAAAAATCCGTCGCGACTCTGCTGATTTGCTTGGGGACTCGTACCATGAGGAGTTCAGGTGTCTTCGAAGGTCTGTTCGCATGTTCGGCTGCGATGAATGGAAACCAACAGAAGTAAGCGCTCGTGACAATTGCCATACAAAGACCAAAACATCGCACCATTAGAATGAAGAGGTGTGCGTGCGCTGCTGTGAATACCGCATACGATTTCATAATAAACCCGTAGCTCTTCTCTTTTTTCATGATACCTTCAGCCTCCCCAATTCTCTCATATGCAGCTAACTCGAGCTGCATAGTGTTCAAACCGTTAGAGAAGGGTTGAACAGGGAGAGCACGCGTGCCACTAATGGCACCGCCCTTGGATGACTTATACCAAGTATCGTATATAAACACCTTGGCTGCATAAACTCGACCATCACCAACCTCCTGCATGAAACGTGTCGAACACTTCACAATTGATACACGGTTGCCGTTGCTCGACGACGTGTGCAGCTTTTTAAGACGAAGTATTCGAGGACGGCCGGCATCGTCGAGCTTTGGTAGACTCGTCTCCGGATGATAAGGAGCTTTTATGAGATCCTTGGTCATATACTGATTTCTGTCAGCTGGAGGCTCAGTCTGAGGCGGGGTGAGTACCAGTGGAGGAAGACGCTTAGAAATATCATATGGATTGTATTTTTTCGCCGTACGGGTTTGCTTCTTGGGTGATGCACGCATGACATAAATGACTGCCAGTGGACCATCGCCTGGGACGACAGGAAGGCTACTGTCCGTGTCGCTCGATCTTATGACAGGGACTCCGCGTAGTCCCAGGCTGGGTTGCTCGAGCTCATTGGCACTGGCCTGTAGTAGTTGTTCGTTCATCACGGTATCGCTGTCCATCGGGAACTAGAGGTGCAAAGGTTGGTTGGAGAGATCGAGTATAGCTTGTTAATGGGGTAGGGTACAGCACCGCTACCGAGCTTTTATTCTTCTCTGTTGCATTGTAGTATGAACGGAGGTAACGTAACGGTGTCTTGTCAAGTACAAAACAAACAGAAACCACAGGACCACTCTTTATTTTGTAGGATAAGCTCCATGATTTCGGACTTTACTGTTGTATTATGATACAACACTCCTTCTGAATAGTTACTAGATAAATACAAGGAAATAAACTTTTACGATATACACGGAACCGGATGAGGAAAATGTTGCTCCTGCACTTGAAGCTGTAGCCGGCGCCAGTGCCATGTCGATTGAGTATAATCAATAGGTCCTAGTGAATAATTCACAATGTTCCAAATTTTCAACTTACTTGTGTAAAGATTCCTGTGTTATGACGATGACATTTTTTCGAACAGTTTTGTAGGCGCCGTGCTGCACCAGAACGCAAGAGAAGAGCGAGAGTGTTACAGACAAGACTATGTTCGGAGATTGCCGGAAGTACTTCTCTCAGTCATGCGTTGCCAACCACCTCCCAATGTCGTCCCTCTCTATAAAAAATGAATGCTGAGGAGGAGGACTAGAACTGCTCTTCGCAAACGGGCTTTCGGACAAAGAGCAACAGACTCACTACTCGGGATGAATAACTTGACAGCGGAACACATCTCGAGGATTCGAAATGTCTAAGTCGACGTGGCGTAAAGTCTCTTTTGCATTCTAATGTACCACTGAGGCTGCGCTCTCCGCCATCTTTGTCTTCAAAGCTGAACAGCTTCAGTCTTCTTGTGAAAGACGGCTTGAGCTTAAGCTTCTTCGACATTGTGGGCGTCGTTTTGTGATAAGTACAATGAGATTTCGAATCCTTGCAAATAATTATGATAGACAATTTAATGCACATTTAAATTATAACCAAGGCTAGATGTAAACTTAGATGAGCTAGTATGTTGAGTTCGAGACTCAATTAACACTATTTTATTTGTAACTTGTATGGTTACAGCTTGGTTACAAGTTATTCCGCACACTAACGGCCAGCACGGTTCAATTCATATCGATATCAATATCATCTGATCCAGAGGGCGAGGGCGCGCCGCTCAGGGCGCTCAGGCACAAGTCAGGATGAATCCAACCATAGCTGGGTATCTCCACTAAAGCTACTGCCGGAAGCTTCATTGAGTGGCTATCCTCTAATTGGGGGTTCCGGGCGCCTATTTGATGGTGTAGATCAGTACTCGTACATTAAATTTGATGCTGATAAGACAGGGGTTAGCTTACTCGAATAACCCGATTCGGAGGCGCTGCTGTATTACAATTATTGGGTTATTGGAGATTTTACTGCGGGGTAAGTAGAGTTCACGTTTCAATGTATAAATTTAAAGGCCTACTCTTGTCTCCTGAGGTAGGGATCACTGAGAACTTGTTCGAGGGTGTACCGCTCAGAGGGGTTTGGTTCCAACAGCTGATTGATACAATTAATTATAATTAGTGGTGACGGATTTCGAAAACAAGCAGATGGTGAATGTTGACGTACATGGCATACAAGAGCACGAGCGCGGCGCGAGAGTTTATAAGGTTGCATAAACATGTCAAGCTCGTAGGCTAATGCACACGGGTTCTCAATTTCATGTATGCCTACCCATCTATCATAATCTTTTTTGTTCGCTAAGGGCAACTGCAAAAAAAAAAAGGTGTTAGTTAGGATGTATTTCATCTTCAAGTTTGGGATACACAGAACGTTAACTTGAATGCTCACAGGATTGATACGTTGTTTCATTTCCATTTCCATTTCCAATAGGATAACACCAAGGGCCCAATAATCCGCCTCGATACCATACACCGGCTCCGAAATGCCGTCGTCGTCCACCGTACTGTGCCAAACAGGGGGTTGGTAAGGCAATGTTCCTGCTTTTCCCCTAGCTATGATCTCCGTGTCGCTGAATGGTCGAAGTGTTTTCGTCGTCAGACTCGAACCAAAATCGGCGATCTTGATGTTATTAAATTCATCCAGCAAGATGTTTTCAGGCTTCATGTCTCTGTGAAAAATGCCAATCCTGTGCAGGGCCGCCAAACCGAGAGTCTGGCCGTCCAGATGAGTTGATGGGGAAGTTTAAGGTATATGGGAGGATTGTGGGCTCACAATTTGTGAAAAAATCCGTCGTGACTCTTCTAATTTGTTTGGGGATTCGTACCATGAGGAGTTCAGGTGCCTTCGAAGGTCTGTTCGCATGTTCGGCTGCGATGAATGGAAGCCAACAGAAGTAAGCGCTCGTGACAATTGCCATACAAAGACCAAAACATCGCACCATGATAATGAAGAGATGTGCAAGCACTGCAGTGCACACGGCGTGGGATTTCATGATAAACTCATAGCCTCTGTCTTTTTTCATGATACTTTCAGCCTCCCCAATTCTCTCATATGCAGCTAACTCGAGCTGCATAGTGCTCAAACCGTTGGAGAAGGGTCGAACAGGAAGAGTACGAGTGCCACCACCGCCCTTCTCAGGTGACTTGTCCCAAGTATCGTATATAAACACCTTGGATGCATAAACCCGACCATCACCAGCCTCCTGCGTGAAACGCACCGAGCATTTCACAATTGATACACGGCGGCCGTTGCTCGACGACGTGTGCAGCGTTTTAAGACAAAGTATTCGAGGGCGCTCAGTGTCATCGAGCTTTGGTAGACTCTTTTCCGGATGATAAGGAGCTTTCATAAGATCCTTCGTCATGTACTGGTTCCCGTTGGGAGGGCTACTATCCGTACCCGTCGATCTTATGATAGGAACTCCGCGTAGTCCCAGGGTGGGTTGTTCATTGGCACTGGCTTGTAGTTGTTCGTTCATCGTGATATCGCTATCCATCGGGAACTGCAGGTGCGAAAGTTGGAGAGATCGAGTATAGTAGTTTTTTAATGGAGTTGTGAGTTAGTGGATAACATCGCCACTGCCCTTTTATCCTCCTGTGTTGCACCGTGACTGCACTGTAGTATTATCATGGAGTCACCGTAGCTGTGTTTTGTACTCGACAAAACACAGAAACCACAGTACTGATCTTTATCAATCACAATTTCTGTTGTATTATGACTCAGTACAACACATCCTTTAAATAATTACCAGATAAATACAAGAAAATAAACTTTTACGAAACACATATGGGTTCATGAACAAAATATTGCTCGTCAACATGAAACTGCTGCCCATTGTAACTCACTGATAGTGAATTCTAATAGTGAATTTGATTATCTCTTGTACTGTCGCAGCGTTGAGCAACTTCAAGTTACTGGTGTGTAAAATTCTGGTTTACGGGAATAATATTTTTCGATTAGTCTGTGGGCATGGCGCACCGAAATACAATGAGGGTTTAAACACTTACAGAAGAAGGGCAATAAGCTTGATCTTCAACGAAAAAAAATACTTTGCAGATTTCATAATTCCTTCTAGCCGACTCGAACGACTGACCTCGTCATTACTAGTGACGCGCTCTACCAACTGAGCTAAGAAGGACTTGTTAGGGTCGTGGAACATTTGTGCCTTGTTTGTATCTATGTACACCCAAGGAGCGCTTACTATTATGACCTCATCGAACACACTGCTAATTAATATCTGACCAGCTCCTCCTCGCCAATCCTTACTCACTCTATGGATTCCCTCCCAATAGACGTATCTCACCCCGCCGTACGAGAGTATCTCGCTCTTGTACGGCTTCAAGTCTTGACGCCTCTCACTCTGCTCATTAACATAGCGACGACGACGGTATGCGCCTCACTTGCCAATCCGACCATGGCGGGTGTGTCGAGGTTGCACCAAACGGTGTTCTCTCCGAATATTGGGGTGATTGGGTCGTATATCGCGCTTGTGTTTCTCGGACAATTGGCGTATTGCGTGTTGTTGGTGATTGCGAGGAAGGAGGAGACAAAGGTAAGACCTTTTTAGCGAGCCTTTTGAATGAAGAGTTAAACGCCATTATTAGGCTGCTTTGATCAAAGGTGTAGGACCTTCTTTGGTTATTGCGAATATTACAATGGCAGTGTGGTCGATAGCATGGGTGAGATTATATTCACGCCCAAATGACGTCGACTGACAGTGGCCTTGATGACAACATTTGTTCACTCTCAGGTCCTACAATGGTTCATGCTGTCCACGTTACTCCAAGGCTTCCTACTTCTAGTCCTCATCTACGCCAACATCAATCTTCTCGTATATCACGCCCCTGATAATTCTCGACCTATCGACACAGGTCTCATTCACGCCCCACTGCGCTTCTTCCTCGTCTTACCCCTCAACATCCTATTTCCGCTTTGTCTATTGTAAAAGTCTCCTCACCTTTACTCAAAGAATAATCACACTAATATAAATATTACTGTCGATTAGCATCACCCTCGGTTTCTTTGTAAGAGGATACGAAACAGGCTTACCAGTCGACGAATCCAAATGGCACCCCAACACGGGTCTTTTGGTCGTTCTCGGTATCAACCTCGTAGAACTCGTCGTCATTGTTGCTCGTCATGATATCGTCTGGTGTGTCGCAGCCACATGGACTAATGTCAGTTTATGGGCTGGTCGACCCAAGCCAGCAGAGATATACGTATGTCATTGTTCTTAATAAAATGATAACAAACGCTAATAATGTTTTTTGTTGTTGTTAGATTACAGCAATTACACTGACTGTCCTTCATCCCCTCGGATTAATTATTTCAATGGCATACCAGTGGTTTGTGAAGAGGAGAGAAGGACAGATTGCTCTTCCTGATGAAGATCATCAAGCAGCTCGTGGTCCTAGAGAGATTGGTGATGATACTTGGCGTTGACGTTGAATATTTTGTACATTTAATCTATTTTCTGTTGTGAACGATGACATCAGTCAACCCCTGAGCACGTTGAGTATGACGTCATAGTATGAGAAGCTATTATTACTGACATGCTCACTGCCTGGCTCATGTCGTCCAACCATGAACCTCTTTCTTTTCTCTCTTCACAGAACTGTTAAGCACAGATGGCCAGGAACTTATATGTCTGGCTCTTTGGTCAGATATCAGCTAAGAAAACTTTCTACGGTCGACGACACAACATCACTTGAAGTCAAGCACTCGCGGTTCCTGGCTGAAGCACCACCCAAGAGTAGATGGGGCAAGCAAGGTATCACAGACAACGGAAACGGGGTCGAAGATGAGATGGAGGGTATAACATCAATAAGAGGTACGTAGAGCCCTTGTTGAGTAATAGAAACCCCTCAAGTTGAATTCGAAAACGAAAACGAAAAGGCAAACTACTCCCAACATCATCTCACCTATTCAAGCTCGTTCTCCCATTATCACACATCAAAAACCGTACTGTTGACATCGACAATAACACCACAAGTGCGGATAAAGATGTTGGTCATCCTTCCGTACCACCTACAATATTCCTATTACACCCCTCGCAACCTCTATCCCACATCAGCCGCCTCATCGCATCGTCCATCATCCTACCCTCAACCTCCACGCGCTCAAAAGCCCAAATCAACCCTCAAATATCATTTCGCAGCACGACAACAAACGGAAACGTGTGTCAATGGAGCGACTCTACTGATGTGGGGGATTTCATAAAGGACGCTGCTAGAGCTGCAGAATTTAGAATATGCATCTCATACGACGACAACACAGGCCCGCACTCGGGAGAAACGAAGAGCAACAACACGAAAGCCTCACAATCGGATGAAAACGAAAACGAAGCACAAGGAGAACACGTTATCACCGTCGCAGTGCCTACATTCGCCGACCGGACAAAGTATCTGCGAAGGAGGCTGACGTATGTCAAGCAGCGGTTGGAAGATATGGAAGGTCTAAAAAGAGACTGTGATCGCGAGGCTCATCGTGGTGCACGGAAAATGGCCCTTGGCGGTTTCGGAATGCTCGTCGTGTATTGGGGGACGGTGGCGAGGTTGACGTTTTGGGATTATGGATGGTGAGTGTGGACTAGATATCACGATAAAAAAATTATGGGTTGGTGGACGTTGACGGTTGTGGTTATATTATACTGAATAGGGATGTTATGGAACCCATCACTTATCTATCCGGTCTTTCCACTGTCATCTTGGGATACCTGTGGTTCGTGTCTTATCCTTTTTTGTTTCTGGAATTGAAGAAAATGCTGAGATTGCAACGTTTACAGGTTTTTATACCAAGGCCGCGAAGTGTCATACACCTCTGTGTTGGCTAGGAGTATATCCGCGAGACGGGATGCGTTGTACAAAGCCCGCAAATTCGACATTGAGAGATGGATGGAGCTTCTCAGCGAGAAAAAGGCGCTAAAGAGCCAGATAGAAAAGATCGCGAGGGATTATGAAGAGGACGAGTTTGGCAATGATGAAGAGGGACCAGGAACCAAGGCCGAGGCGGAGGATGATGATGACAACAGCACCGCTCTGAAAAATCCAAAAGACAAGGGAGCATTGGTGATTGACATGCGCACTGGGGAAACCAAAATCTGAGGTGAAAATGAGGATTTATTTGTTTTATTTTATTATACCCTGCCCAGCGCGTCCGCCACTTTGACTACATCCATCATGGGTTGCACGTCGTGTACGCGAACGACGAGGGCGCGTTGTTGCACTGCATACCCAACAGCTGCTGCTGTTGCATATCCGCGTTCTTTAGGCTGTGCTTTCCTAGGAGCTGGAGATTGCGCGAGGATTTCACCCAGAAATGATTTTCGAGAGGTACCAATGAGAAGAGGAAGTCCTCTCAGAGGGTTCGGGTATTGTTCTATGAATAAAGTAGCTTTACAATGTGGACACAGTAGATCGAATTTTAGATTCAACGCACCGATACCGATAGACATATCTGCCACGATTTCTTGAGAGTATTTTAACAGTGCCAAATTCCCTTGCACAGTCTTGCTGAACCCAATCCCAGGATCGGCAATGATCATCCATCGTCTAAGACCACCTGGACCGAGAACGACAGACTTGATTTTATGTCCCAGCTCAACTCGAACGCCTTCCAACACATTTTCAGCATCACGACTCTTCGCAACCTTCACCTCCCTAGCTCCACCTATATCATTCACATAATCATATTCCGCATAATCCTTATTCTTCCCCGCATCCCCTCTTGAATGCATCAACACAACAGGACAACAAAACCTCCTCGCCACTTGCTTCATCATCTTCAAACTCTCATTATCCGACCAATCCGCCTTCTCACCGGATTGAAAAGGCGAGGTACCGGTGAACCCATATACGTCGTTAATACAATTCGCACCCGCGTTTAAAGCAGCTTGCGCGACTTGCCATCGGAATGTGTCGACACTTATAGGCGTATCCACGATCTGCGATACGAGGTCGTCAGATACCGTCCCACTCTCGTCGTTAAAATTGCTTTTGACAACGTCTGGTGATCGCATGGCTTGTACGACGGGAACGACGCGGTTGATTTCTTCGTCTATGGGTATATCGATAGCCCCTGGACGGGTAGAGTAGCCCCCCATGTCGACGATGGACGCACCGTCGCGTGCGGCGTTGCGGATGTAGGAGAGGCCGTCTGTGAGGTTGTAGTGCTGGTTTCCGTCTGAGAACGAGTCTGGGGTGACGTTGAGGGTGGCCATGATGCGGGTGTGTGTGTGTGGGATGTCGGATGTTGGTAGGGACGATGATGATGATGATGATGAGGAGGAGGAGGAGAGACGTGATGGGACGGGGTATGTCCATGTGGTGAGTGTGTTGGGGATGGGTGGGATGGCGGGGTGTAGGGATGTGGATGGGAGGGGGAGATGTGGGAAGGGTATGACGCGTGACATTGGATCGTTTGAGTATTTGAGCAGCTTTTTGAGGAGGTACCAGAGTGGGAGGTTGAGTGTTGGGTGGATGAATTCTGGGATCATGCTAGGGTGTTGTGAGATGAAGATTTTTTAAAAGAGAGAGAGAGGATTGTTTACTCGTTTAATGGACGTAATACGAATTCTCTTTCGGGGATGCCGATGTGTGGAACGATGAGCTTGTTCCTGTCCCCTGTGTTTGTGGGTGGACTTTGCCAGTCGTCGCCGTGCGGAAAGACGTAACGATCGTAGAATAAGATGTCAAGGTCGATTGCTCGAGGTCCGTTTCTGAAGGTTGGTACGCGTCCTACGGTGTTTTCAATCACTTTGAGGAATTCTAAAAGTTTATAGGGTTCCATGTTGGTTTTGATCTATATTCATGTCATTGATTTTTAATAAGGGAATAGTGTTATATTGGACATACCATGCATGCAGCGTTGTAAAATTTTGGCTGGTCAACGACGTACATGGGGGCAGTTTCATAGAGAAATGAGGTGTCTGTGATGGTAATTTGTGCATCTTCAGGACATGACCAGTCGACCTTGGTCGGTACCTCTAGTAATCTCAGAGCAAACTCGATGTTACGACACGAATCGCCGAGGTTGGATCCAATGGCTATAGCAACACTAGCCAAATCCGATGTATCAAATGCATCTCTTGGATATACCTTGAACAAAGGCTGGCGCTGGCGTAAACCCTCAATCAGAGCTCGTTCTTTCGATGATAGCGTGAGGTTCAATTCATGATCCTCTGCTACCTGTGGCTCTACAGAGCTTTGGATAACCTGAATATTTTCTAGAGTGTGTCAGTGTATCGACGACGAAAGAAATTTGAATCTTACCTGATGATGGCATTCGTCGTGGTAGTTGAAGATAAGATCATGAACTTTGACATTTGTGAAAACGGATAAACCCTGCTGACATAATTCAGCTGCTACTTTCACCGTCGCCGTCATCATGTCCCTCCAAACCGCCCTCCAGGAACTCGCAGCTTTCAGGGCAGATAACACACGAAAATCGCAAGAGACCTTCGAAAAGGGTGTTATTGTATTAAAATCAGGTATCAACACTAAATTGGGCGAAGAGAGTGCGTGTAACACCATACCGTCGGAACCCTAACACGTCACTAAACGACCCATTTGTTATTTAGGTTGGGCATTTTTAGAGCAACTTGCTCTGGCTTCTATTGATATTGGGAGATTGGATGTAGCAGATGTATGTTGCTGCTCTGCTTGATGCTTTTTTTTGGTTCTTGCGTTTGACATTGACGAAGTGACTGGGTCAATAGCGATGTTTGGAACAACTGAGAGCCAAGTTCCCGGATTCACCACGCGTGGATGTGCTTACCGGAATAAGGATGGAGGCTACTGAATCCACCACCAAAGTGCTGCAATTCTATGATGAGTTGCTAAAGATTGACTCTGCCAATGTGGTATGTTACTTTATGGATTTGTTGAGGATAATGTTGACTTTTATCCCCCAGGCAGTATGGAAACGCCGGATATCAGTGTTACGAAGAATCGGCCAAATTGAAAAGGCTGTTGAAGAGCTAACAGAACTCTTGGATACGTTCTACACTGACGTTGAAGGCTGGCTTGAACTTGCCGACATTTACTCGTCATGTAACCAGTACGTACTGCTTTATTCAAGCAACCCTTCTACCACCTCACATAAATTGACATTCAGGTACTCATCAGCACTACAAGCACTATCGCATGCCCTCCTTCTCACCCCCCAAAACCCCTTCACGTTCCTCCAATTCGCTGAAACAGCCTACACAGCCGGAGATCTTCCGCTCGCTCTCAAAATGTTCCTTGTCGTAATTGACATGAACGATCGAGAGGACGCTGATACCATTCCTCTCGGAATCTCCGTGAGGGCGTGGTGGGGTACAAAACTTGTCCGTCTTTTTTTTTTGTGACATGTCTCCATTTTCCGCTCGAGTACTGAATTCTTTTATTTTACAGTCCGCCCGTCACCTCTTGTCATCCCCTGAAGCCAAAACCTCACCCTCGAATACCCCTGTACCCAAGAACCTCAAGATGATTGATGAATTGGCCACTGAACGCGTTCTCACTTCATATAGCGGTGAAAAGGGTGTTCAGACTCGAAGTATTGTGTCCAGTTGGATGTCTGGACGATAATTTCTATACCCCCGATGTTGTAGTCTTTTTTAAAAAGAATCTGATGATTTGTATACAATTGAAAGTGGATAGAAAGTTATTGTTAGAATGGTGTGCCAAGATGATGAAACTGTTGACGTTTATATGGGATTGATCGTAAAGTGGCTCTTGCCCGTTCCTCTAGGGCCAGAACACTGTTTAGTCAAAGACAGCGTGGTTGCCTGCTGGTCTCATTATCATTCCTTCTTTTCTTAACAACGATTGGGTTTACATCGTTTTCAAGGGTCCTTATTAGGCCCACTTCCAAGTCATTTTTCTTGCTTGTCGCCACATCCACCCTGTCGCTCATTCTGCTATTTGGTGCCGTTAACCGATATCCAGCTATGGGAAGAAGCGCTTTTCGTCGTCTTTCAGTCGCGCTGAGGCTCAGTGAGGCTTATGAGCCTGCACAGACACCTAATAGCTCTGCGAATATCACTTCTCTGGCTCATTTCTTGAAGACTTCCAAAGACAATTATCTAAAAGACTTGAAAGACGACGTCAACAAGGGCGCAGGATGGATGGTGGTCATGGGCAACGAGGCAGGCGGTATGTTTAACAAGAAAAAAAATCACTGAATTTATTTTTATGGACTTTTCTTTTTTAAATAGATCTTGATTCTATCGCTAGCTCAATTGCCTATGCGTGGATCCAATCCGAGGTGCACAAGAAGCCTGCGGTGCCGTTACTCCAAATGCACCACTCAGATCTCTTATTACGCGCTGAAAACCTGCACGCATTCAAACTCGCAGGGCTCAGCGACAACCACGATGAACTCCTCACATTATCAGAAATGTCGCCATTCAAACCATTCCCATCCAAAACCTTTGCACTCGTAGATCACAACCGTCTTAACCACGTATACACCATCGACAACCCCGGCACGCAAGTCGTCGCTATCGTAGATCATCACGTCGACGAGGGCCTCTATCCAGACGCCAACCCACGCATCATCGCACCCGCAGGCAGCGCAGCCTCACACCTCGCCAAACTCCTCCCCCACGAAATCCCACCCGAACTCTCAACCCTCCTCCTCTGCGCCGTCCTCGTCGACACAGACGGGCTCAAACCCGACGGCAAAGCATTGCAAATCGACAGAGACGCAGCCACACTCACCTTTGCCCCCACCTCCACATTCTCAAACTCGATCCCCCCACTCTCCGCTCTCGCACCCATCGACCGTCCCAACCCCGATGCGCTCTTTGAAGCGCAGGCTATTAAAGATCTTACAGCCACTTTGTTGGATAAGAAGGCTGACGTGAGTCATTTGGGTGGCTACGATCTGCTTCGCCGCGATTACAAGGAATACACCCACCCGCTTCCATGGGCAAAGGGCACACCTAGCATCACCGTCGGATTGTCGACTGTACCCTTACGACTCAAGGCATGGGGCACGGACGGCAAACTCGAGAAAGACTCGGTAAAGTGGATGAAGGAACGCCATCTAACCGTTCTCGGCATTCTGACATCGTTCCGAGATACGACAAAGATGGGCAAGAGTGGAAAGGGCAAGCATAAACGTGAGATGGCTTGGGTTATTCTTCAGGAGCCTGAAATTGCAGGTTTGGGCAAGCAGGCGGTGGACAAGGGGGCAGTGGGTAAGCCGTTGACGACCGAGACCCTTGCTGCCAGGTTATGGACTGGCCTTGAGGCGGATACCGAGATCAACGTGAAGAAACACAAAAACTTTGATCATGCAAAGGGAACGTTGCCCCCGGAATCCAAGATTAAGGTTTACAAGCAGGGCAACGAAAAGGCGACACGCAAAGCGATCGCACCAATCGTCAAGAACATATTGGAAGGCGGCGCAGCATCTTCCACTGCCACCACAGCCAATTCTGCCGGAGTCAAGGAGAAGTTGTAGGAGACATACTAACAAGAGGACCGCAGTTTTGTGGAGAGGACTTTGCACATTTTTAGACTAAAATAGACGATTAGATGTATTTTTGTTGCTGTAGTTGTTGTTGTGCTATCATTTTGGGTTTCTTGTCGTTCTCGTTGGTTGTACTGAGGCTTGACCCACATATTCGCCTTGGTTGCATGTTAATGAAAACGACGCTTATCAATGAACTTGAAGCGATACGAAGTCAACGGGGTTTGCTGCTTAATTGAACACACGCGTAGAAATCGGCCCTAGAGTGATGAAATAACGGAAAGAAAAAGGCTCAATAATACACAGCATCACATCATCTCTATTACTTTTGGTATGACCAGACATTGCGGAGAACTATGAACGCAGTCAAATTAAAAAAAAAAGAAAAAGTAATGAGTATAAAATGAATGAAAAAGACAAATATAAATGACGCACGTCCAGCCTTGGTTGCCAGTCTGTTGAGGGAATCATCACTCTCTCCTTGCGAACGGACTTGCCCACAGAGAGCAAAGGTGGTGCTGGTGTTCAAGGCACGACCATTGGCATCAACGTCGACAATGCTGATTTGCACAGAGGCGTGATCCTTGGAGGTGATCAATCGGTCTGAGGATATCGTCAATTCTCCGCCACTTTTATTTTTTTTTCTTCACTCACTGGTGGCAGCGCACTTGCGGGGGACGTAGAGGTCGACGAGGATACCCTGTAATTTAACACGATTAGTCTACGATTTTATACGAATTTTTTTACGAATGATACTGACTTGGTCGTTTTCCATTTTGAACTGATGCGCTTGACACTGGCAGCGATAGTGATGAAGGGATGAAAGAGTGCAGCGTGGGAGTATTGATTCATAAACTGTACAGTTTATAAAATATTATATAATCAAAGTCATTTTATCCTCTTTTTAATGCTCTTCTTTGAATTTGGCATTTAAAATCTATTCATTCAGCTGCGTTCATGACTTGTTATTGGAATCCATTGCGTTGAATGTAACGGTGCCCTGGGTGTACATATAAAATATATCAAACATATGAAACTCTTCGTTCTGAATCTTGAATGCATTCCACTTCCCTGGTTCCTTCCTTCTCGTATCCTCAAAACAAATATATGTATCGTTACACCAAACTCTCGTAAAAAATGTCATACATACATACAGTTGGAAATTCTACTAAAAACAGTCGTCAGTGCAGAGCTGACAGGGTTTGGCTCCATCCTCGTGGTGTGATAACAAAACGTAGTATTACAAATGGTACACTAAAACAACGAAAAGGCATAAAGATAGCACGAAGCGGCCGTGCTTAATTCTCAAGGGGGGGTGGTCATTAGGAAAGGGTTCGTAATTAGAATGATCGAGCTTGTAATTTGAATGAAACTGCGGACTGGGGTTGTCGTGATCATGAAGGAGTGATGAGAAGCGAAAAGAGGAAACTGCAAGGACGCGTTGGAGTTTTGATTGCAGTATCAGGGAGAGATAGAGAAAAAGGTGTCCATAGAGTAGAAGTCAAGGGTGGCGATGGAGTGGTAACGGGCGTTGCAGTTGGTCTTCTAACTTTAAGTCGTGTACAGGGATTGGTGGAAACCAACTGCATCAACCCTCACTCAATGAGCTTTTGGCAGTGCTGAATGACTCTGCTCGACTGGCCGGTCGCTTCGTCGGCTCGGAATTGACAGCACACGCAGTCTTCTTCTCCTCAGCCACCACTGCCCACGGATTCGTAAACACAACCTCGTCCCTGTCCTCCTCATCATCAACGCTCGTCGCCGGGGTTAATGGGAACTCTGCATGTCCAGAATCCGAAGGACTCGAAAGCGAGTAACCACGACTATCATGCGAATCGTAGGATGAGCTTTGTGACATGGATCGATTGAGCGGCGAGATTCCCGTTTCATGGCTCCAACCATTGATAGGCGTAATAGATCCAAACAGCTGCCTGGCCTGAATTGCAAAGTCCCGCTCGATACTCGGGGTTCGGAGAAGTCGACGTTTCCGTCGCCGTAGTGATGCGGGGGTCGGAGGAGGAGATGTGCTGATGGTAAGGAAAAAGGGCTTTTTGAGGTTCATCGACTCTGCTGAAGACTCGCGAATGATACTGAGGCATCTCTTCTGCTGTGACAGAGATAGCGGGAATAGAGGAGACTGGATAGGTCGCTGAGGTCGTGTTCGAGTTGGAGAGGGTTCGGGAGATTGAGAAAGGAAGGGTGTCGCAGGAGGTGATGAAGAAAAGTCATTAGGGTCTGTCATACGTGTTCGGTAATATCTCGTGTAACCACCAGGCGATACAGGGGGGAATGGCCTGCTAAAGTCATCCCATCGAACCAGGGCTGGCGCAACGTCCACCGTGGGCACCTCTGGTCGTACTGGAATCGATAGCTCCGGTGCTGAGCTTCGTCGACGCCTTGAAACCTTGGAGAACATGATGATGGTGAAGAGTCAAGAGGAGGCGAGATGCGATAGAGGCCAGTTGTAATTATGACAAGTATGGGAAAGACCCTGATTGGAAACCGGGAAAGAGAAATCGGGTATGAAATCGTCAAAGATTAGCGGGTTTTTTCCCAACAATCTCTCTACGACTGCAGGTATTTCTGGTGACGACGCCGCGCAGTCGCACTGGTAGCATTGACTCCGCACGAAGCTCCTCGAGAAAAGACCGTGGTTGACAACCAACGCACGCTTTAAAAAAAAAGCGAGCAGGAAATATTCCGGCCAACAGCAAGTCTTGTGGACAATTATAGCAAGTCATATTCAAGAGTGATGGTTCCAAGTTGCAACGATTCATGGATGTTGCATAACAGGCAAGAAGTTTGTCTTGGCGCATGGTAAATTATCAGCTAGAAAGACCAGCTGATTGACACGGAACCATGAATGTCATCATTGAATTCTAAACCAAGAAAGTCCATTGAGTTTTTGGCGACGTGTTATCGGCTGGTAGGTGGAATAACTTACGTCATGTGATACCACTGCAAAGGATCTATGGAGGGCAAGAGCTCAAAGAGTAATCAAACTATCTCACTGAATGAATAGTCATCAACAGCACTGCTCTGAGAGCTGAGTTTGACCTGATGGAAGTGGTAAGAATCCAAATTAAAACTGTTGATCAAGACTTGTTGAAAGAGTTGAGAACGTACTCACCCTAGCGTAGCCACAATCACCTTTCCAGACTCTGAACGGCCACCGTCCGTCTCATCGTCCTATGACCTCAGTTTCAGCTAGCCAGTGACTTTACAATGACATCGCAATTTCATCCGGTCAGTCCCGTGGCATGGCCCACGCGATGGTGCCGGGATAAAACCGAGAAACAGCTTCTTCCTTCCGGCCCCAATAATAAAATAAAAATAATCTTGGGACCCGAATCCCGAAACGCTTCAACCCATCTCCAAGCCTGCATTTCCTGTCAAACGTCCAATTTATCTGCTAGGTTAAAAAAACGCAGCAACGATCACAAAAACTTGACACCGCAAAGACGTCGTAAAACCTAAAATAAACATTGTGAGTTTCAGCCTCACGAGCGTGTGGAAATGTCGCGCTATTCGAGATGAGGAAAATGTATCTTGAGTATAGAGGAAATGGCAGATCGTGATGCAGAACTCACAAAAGATAAAAATGTATTTTGAGTGCAAACACTGTAGGAGATAGGCTTAGCAAAAACCCCTCGTGCAGGTCGCCGAGTTGCACGCGAGCTCGCACATAGCTCCCGACGCGTCTCAAGCATTTGAACGATGTCCTATTTTGCCACACCCAAGAGGAAGGATAGAGAGGCTAGCGGTATCTTCTGCAACTCTGCCACTAGCGTGAGGACTTGAGTTGGACTTTGGCATCCATTGGAACCAAGGTAAAGATAGCGTGGGTCAACGCCTCAAGACGTGGAGTATATTGGAGTAGGACCGCGCACAGCCATTCAGAGTTGATGAAAAAAAAGGCGGATGTAGCAGCTAGTTTGAAGGCTTTCAACTTTCGAGAAGTCAATTATGCCTCGGGTTCGGGGTATACCCGGTAGATCACCACAGAGCTCTCTGACTAGTACTGGTGAGATGGCAAGGTGTAGCGCGTCCGTGTTATACATCTGAGTGGAGTGGTACCATGGTGGCGTTCTGGTGGGTACCCGCAGTAGCAAGCTATTTCAGTCTAGCCAGAAAAAATATAAGAAAGAAGGGAGGGGAATCATTGGCGAGCACCCGAGAGACTAGGAAGAGCCAGGATCAAAGAAGCTATGCAGACGACATCGCTTTGGGTGGGTTTCTCTAGTTTGAGTCGTTTTGAGTGCAAGATGCAAATGTGAGATGGGCCCCAGTGACAAGACAGCGGTTCAGAACTTTTTAGTGGGACATGCTAAAGAGTTGGTGGGTTAGAATCGAAATAGCAAAAAAGCACACCCAAACTCACCAATGGAGCCACGAAGATGAGAATACGAGGGAAAGTCCGACCACCTGGGGATTTTTGACTCCTATAGCAGAGTCGTCGTGGGGAACGGTGTCTTCACGCCGTTCAAAAGCTGAGTCAACCAACTGGTAAGCCAGAGGAAATGCTATTCAATGCTCTGTCCTAAGTTTAGGTAGGCAAAGAGAAAAAAAACGTGCGTCAACAGCCACCACAGCGTGGGCACTTTCAATTATCCATGCTGCCAGATCTTGGTAGCGAATTCCCAAGTTATTGATCGTTCTGTTCGCCAATTTGAAAATATAAAAATCATGACTCGGTTGATGGCGCATGAATGGGAATATCGGAAAATGGCAGAGATATCCGGAGGGAACGAAGCTTCCACCTAGTAAGCGCAATGCGAACGGTGAAACCTGCACTGGGTGTAGGGCACAACGAGTCTTGTGAACTCGCGCCCGAAGCAGCACTGGTGGGCCCCACACGAAACAAATACATAGTATGGTTAGACCATTTTGATGGTATAGACAGATGATACGATATCCTCCGTGTCTTTTGCTATCTGCGTTCACAGACGAAGCTAGTTGTTTCAATAGCAGGGTTGACATCGGACAAAAAGGAATCAGAGTTCTCGTTATTGCGTGGCTGTTGACCGAAGTTATCACGGAGCTGATACGCGTGTCTTTGATTTGACTGGGCTCGAGGTGACCCACAAGGACAGTTTGCATCCAGCCATGGGAAGAAGATGGAGGTGGCTCGAGTCAACCATGATCTGGTGATGGTGGTACTGAACGGAGTTGATCTCATTACGATGCTGAGAGAAAAATGTGAATTATCTCGGGAAACAATCATTCAACCAGACACAAAAAAGACTTGAACAATTCATTTGTAGTTGCTCGAAAGTATTTGGTAATGTAGAAAAGCAAGCTTTTTTGTTGCATCAATAAAAACTACTGGAGAAACAATAATAATGTAAGTAAAATAAGATAAGGCAGGGTAACATTCCTAACGAGATTCAACACATATAATACATCAAGAACAAAAAGACGAAAATTGAAAGAGAACTATGCGGCGGCCACACCCCTCAGGTACCAGCTGAAGCGTGTCCACAACGTCTTGACGCGGGCTCATGCTGCCATGTACCTGATGGGCGAAGGGGAACAAGTGTCAAGTTGGGCCTATCTTCCGCTCGGGGACTAGATACACCCAAAAGTAATTGTGGAAAGCAAGGAACAAAACAAGGATCCAATAAAAATACAGAAAGCCGTGCAATCATGACAGACAAAAAAGATATCATCGTTCATATGCGAATGAGATGAATGAAGCGTAGAGAAAGCGGCGACAGAGAGGTCGAAGAGGTATGACAGCATGGGATTGTGCTGTTCAAGTCGCAGGGAGTAGCTGCATGAAGTCTTGTGCATCACAGATGTGATGCGCAGGATATTTAATACATTTTGAGGCGTTTTGGTATCATTTGCTTAGATGAGTTGTGAGGCGGCTAGATTTTCGCGAAGCACACCATCTCGGACAGTTTCCAATGTCGTTCCGGTGGCGCTGGTATCCTAAGATCACGGACAATGTTGAGAAAAGGAATTGGAAGCAATAGCCAGCTGTTTGATCACTTACTGTTACTGTAGTGGGATAGATGTAAGTGGAGCGATGCTCTGGTGAATTCTGTCGTTGAATGTCTTTGAATTTCTCCCGGAAATCTGAAACGAGTTACAGAGTTAGTGGGTCGTGGGTCGTGGAGCAAAGGTTCTTGCTCACATTTTACAACGGTGATAACTTCGTTTGGACGATCGCCAAAGCTGGGCAGGTACTGGTTAACTTTGACTCCCCGCTTCAGCTTGCGCCGTAGGAGGTCACATTTGTTCAAGAACAAAATAAGTTGGGTTTTCGCCAAAAGTTTTGAAGAACAGATGGAAGTCCATAGAATAATGGAATCTTGTAGTCGATTGACCTTGGGATCCTCCTCCAGCCTCTGGTCAAACACGGAGACAGGTGACACTAAAAAGTCATCATGAGCTAGATTCCTAACAGTCCGGTGATTGAAAGGGACCTACAGAAAATGATCACATTGACATTGTCAAAGTATGGTAGCCATGCCGAGCGCTGTTTAGACTGTTAAGTGCTAAATTTATGCTGATTGAACAGTCAAGGCATACCATAGTCCGACATCCACCAACATCAAAAATTCGCCATTCCCAGCCCGATTCCTTTCCGGCTAGAGTGCAATGTTAGCCATGTAAAGGAAAGATTGAAGGGATTCGAAACTAACACTTGTCCCACGGACCTTGTTTGAAGAACAACCTGTGTTCTTGGATACCAACTGTCCTAAGGCGTGCGCGAACGATGTCGTCGTCTGTAGCCGTGTAGTCCCTTGATGCGATCCGGTCTATGTCACTCAAGAAGCTAACATGATGGAAGTATTAGCACCACAAAAAAACACAGGAAAAAAGGGTACTGACAAGCCGGCTGAATCGGGCAGTTGCAGACGTCGCCTCACTGCCAAACGCACCACTTTATCGTCCCAAAGAGCCTTGATATCATCCTTGCAACTGGCGATGGTATCCGAAACCATGTCTCCAGAATTGCGAGTAGAGGCCTCCATGACAGCGTTTGACGGACTAAGAACCTCCTTCCATGACCGTACGGAAAATTCAGGCTTCCGCCTGGGGTTGGAGACAGCAAGGGGTGTATCGAAAGGGGTGGCGGACAATGGAGTACCAGAGGGTTCAGGTTCTGAACCCTTTCCCAGGCGGCGCTGGAGCTCAGCCTCCACGCCTCGCAAAGGTGCAAGCCTGATAATCAAAAGCTGGTGTCGATCGGTGAATTTGAGTTCTTCTGGTTCTTCTGGTTGGTTCAAAGTCGAGCGGTCATCGTCCGAGTCGACAAGAATGTCCCCATTCATTTCAGCCTCGAGAACTTTGAGGATGGTAATGACTGCACGGACGACATTAAGCTGAACGACCTGGCGCCAATTTTCCCTCTCTTTTTCCCACTCCGCAGCAGCAAACTTCATTCGGAAATCTGTATAGTTTGGATATTAGAAAAAAAGCAGCAACGAGGGTATGGTAAATTCGTACTTTTCAGGGTCGTGGATTTGCCTGGCGTTGTCGACAGTTACTCGGCGACGTTGCAAAGCAAAGATGAAAGGACTACGCACCACTTTCTGACTGACCGAGCAGAAGAACTTTGATGACATTCCTCCCTTTTTTCGCCTTTGCCCTCTCTTGTTTAATCGCCTCATCGATGCTGTCACTGTGTCTCTGTGCATCTAACTCTCGCTTCTGGCGTGCTGTACGCTGTGCTGGAGTCTCGTCTGGAGGTGGTTTCATGAACTCATAGAATGGGTCTGATGGCCCTGCCTGAAAGCCCATGATTTAAAGAAGAAAAAGAGAGAAAAAAAAGGGAAAATAATAGGATGGGAGGAGGAGGAAGAAGAAGTCAGCAAAGGCTGAGAATGAACGAGATATTTGAGAATCATCATGGATTACATAATCCAACGAGGGTTATCCAGCTCAGGCACGTTTCCACCCAATTCTCGGTTATTTCTCGCCAATCGTCGTCCAAGACTTTCCAACTTTGAAATAGACCGGTTGACCCATATGCTTCATTGATCCCTGTCGTCGTCAAGCTTCTGGCATATCTGAACTTTAACTCAATTTTCTTGGTAAAATATCCTTATTATAGCCCCTAAATCACAAAGCGCCGAAGTACTTTCCTCCATGTCTTTCGAATCTCATTCTCAGACTGTATAAAAGACATTTCCACACCGTTAATCTCCGCAGCCTGAGGTTTTCTTGAAACATTCGAAGCGGTGTCTAACATCAATGCAAATCCCTGGAAAACTCGCGTGGATAATTCCAACTCGTCTGCCTTGCACGTTTACTCCGTAATCGAATGGAAGGATGCATTTGAAAGAAAACGCTGTACTTTGCCGAACCACGACTTTTCCACGTTTCGGAAGAGCTATTTTACCACAGCGTCTAATTATACCGATCATCATGCATCGCTGGTCGCTCAAAATACACACACGGCACGTACTTGAGAGCTATCAGAAAACGACTATTGGCAATCCTCGTCAGAAAGATTTCATTTCGAATCGTTTCTGTGACCAATCGAGATGGACCCACTGAATGTATGTATGACGTCGTTGGAAAATGCCAGGGACAGCAGATATGTATGCATGCTGCATCGAAACTGTTTCAGAAGCAACATTCATTCGTCATACAGTACATTACAATGTGTCGTAAATAAGTAAAAGTCCATCATAAAATTACTTTGTTGAACAAAGCACCATAACTCGCTGGCAGGTATCATTCAAGTCGGGAAAAGAGCATCATGATCCCGGCACATCTCGGTTCGTATGTAATACTATGTATTGACAAAGCATCGCAGAAAGTGAATAGGTATAGGCATCGCTTTATGAAACGCATCCCTAGCGCGTCAAAATGTGTATTCAGATCATTTACACATCACTGATCCGTGAATTCAATACGAATCAAAGCGAGTGAGTGCATCCAGTGATTGCGTTTCGAGTCGAAAGGGAGAGTTGAGAGGTCATGCGGTCAGCGCAAAGGTTTTTTCAAGCGAAAGCGTTTCTTACTCACCCTGTGTCAGCGGAAGGAGTAGCCTCGTCCTCTGTGTGATCTTTCAGGAAAAGGTCGTAGGCAAGCACGGCTACTTGCGCGCCAGTGATGGGTGCGATTATCGGACACCACAACCAATATTGACTAGATGCAAAAAAGGAAATCTTTAGTCCACCTATTCAGTTTTTTTGGAGCAGCAATGGCAGGGTCTGTCATCCCTAACGTGGTTTCACACGAAAACTGCACCCGCATCAAGCGGTTTGACAGTTCATTGTCAAAAACAACCACGGAGTGTCAAAGGAGTCAAAGGTGACCACCTCATGGCCTTCATGACCCACTGACCAAAATTGACGGGCCCGACTCCCATGAGAGTTTTCGAGAAAAATAAAAAAAACTCACCGCCTGAAGCTGAAGACGGTATGGCCGCCGTAACCCGCCATTCCAAGGAAGACTCGAGGGCCAAAGTCACGGGCAGGGTTGAAAGCGAAAGCTGGGTAGGGTCCAGGATGGGGTCAATCAGAAAATGGCGTTCAAAGCCCGACGCTAAAAGCCCCACAACTCACAGGTTTGCATGCCCAAGGCGACTCCGAGGCCAAGCAGGGTCAGGAATATGACAACAGGAAGAAGATAGAGGGGAGGGGCCGCATTCTTCTTATCCGTTGCTGCGATGATCATGAACGCAAGAACCGCAGTACCCAGAAATTCTGAGAAGAAACAAGATACTGCTGATACGTAGTCGAGCTATTTGTGCCACAATTCAGGTTTGTACTTTTTATACAAACTGCGACGACACTCACTGGATACGCCCCGAACAGGCCAGCGGTAAGAAGTGTCCGCTTTCCTCCTTCGACAATGTCGATTGCACGATGGTATTGAGCGTACGACAAAGCGGCACCGATGACTCCTCCCATGACTTGAGCAAAGATGTATACTAATCCAATACAGTTAGGGGCCGTTGATAAGGTGGTGACATCTGACATATTTGCTTACCAGGCACTTTTTTCCAAGGGAACTTTCGCCTTGTTGCTAACACGAGTGTAATCTGTGGGTAACAATCGTCATTCAATTTTGTTTTGGACCGATAACGACTAATTGACACCTACCGCGGGATTTACGTGGCCGCCAGAGACACCGGCGCTTACCCAAACTGCAAGCGCAAGGCCTAATCGCGACACGCACCATGTGAGCCGTGACGCTTGTGAGAAGAAAGGATGAGCGAGGCTTACCGATAGCCCACCCGAAGTTGAGGGACAGGTATTCCTATCCGGCCCCAGTAAGCGGCATGAGTATGATAGTTGACAAAATAGACTTGGAGGGGTAAACTTACGCCCTTGGGGGATGCAGTAACGGCGGGGTTGGAGGAGAGTGCGACTTGACAATTTGAACCGGTTCCTAAGAGCACGAAGATTGCGACGCCGAAGAATTCTGCCAATGGAGCACGTAGAGATTCTCTTATAAGATTTGAGCATGAATGTCAGTTACATGGCCTAGTACACTCATAAAAATGTATAATATCACCTCACCTTAGTTTAGCGAGGCCCCTCTTAGGGCGCTCGACGGGAGAATAAGAATTTAATTGAGGAAGAGACTCCTCGACAGGTGTAGAAGGATCCTTGGCCTTCGAGTGGTGGCTCTGCGACATGTTGAATGTGGAGAAGAAAATTTAAGGATGAAATGGGAGAAGTAAAAGGGAGGTGTCGACAATTGACACTCTCACTTCAGCCGCCTTTTATATGCCAGTGCGAGGCCCAAGGGGGCCGTACCATAATCGTGCCGAACTATTGGGCTCATTGAAACAATGAACGGTACCTTGAAAATGCACAGAAGCCCACATACAATGAAAGAATGCTTGATGGATTGACTGATTGGGCCCCACCCAATGCTGACTGGCAAAACAAACAGGCACAGGTTCTGCACTTTAACAATGAACCTTGGCATATAGTACGGAGTAAACTGTCTCGAATTAATCTTAGTGGTGAGATTAAATTAACTTCGATTGATAGAAGACTATCTGCCTCAGACCGCCTACCCGCTGCACTGGAAGCTAAGTTTAATGGACTAGTATGTTCAACCGCGTGACAGGAACGGGCGCCAAGTAAGCTATTCCTCCTAGAGCTCATTAAAAATGGTACAATCCCTTCCTCGCTCGCGGAAGACCTCAATAGGGAGGACCAGCAGACCCGTTATAATGTAAACATTACTGGTGCCTCAGAAGCTCGCAAACTGTACATTCAGCGCGTCATTTCTTGACAGTGTGGTACATCCCTTCTGTGCAATTTATGTGCTTTCATCTACTGTCCCCTTTTGGTCATCTCGTAATGCACAGAAGGCGGCTTCAAACAAGAACCATGCTGTTCTCAAAGGAGGAGCAAGCTTTGACTTTGTTCTCGCACCTTCCTCGGACGGCGTTGGGATGATGCGCCGACCCAGCGAGGACCTGATGTGGACGTCGACATGAGATTTGGGTACCGGTGTCGTCTCTCCACCGATGTGTAGCAACAAACATTCTCATGTGCCATGTCAAATGAAAAATTCTCACTTCATATAACAGTCGTCATATTAGAGTTTCAGCCTGCAGGCATAGAAATGAAGATCATGCGGTCAAGTCGAATGAATTGCGTGAGAGGTCCCGCCTCGATTCACGAGTAGTCTGCTTCCAATTTTGGTTTATCGAGAAAGCATCTTGTCCAATTTTACTCAAAATTCAGCTTCTATCCATACTGCATGCAACTAAACATATAAGTAAACACGCATAACTATACCAGTCTCGATTTGTTCTCTGCAACGTACTAGCATAACGCAGGGTTCAATCGCCGGTGTCGAAGAAGCCAAAAAATTAAAATCCATATCTTCGTATCATATTTTAAATGGGATGAACTTTAAGTAGCCTTTTGCAGAGCCTTTACGCGCAATGCGCTCACTCATTAGATGTGCGTCATATTTAGCCGAAGCCGAAGCGCCTATTCTCGATCGCTTCTGATGGATGCGATGAATTACCTGATCGGGCGATTTCGAATCGAACGCAAGTCATTCGACGTCGAACCTCCACGCGGACGCAGGTTCGATGTAACGGACCATACTTTGCGGCTGGACTAAGGTATGTATGATTCCCGTTTATCACGGATAAAAAAGGCCAAGGAGGTCTGCTTGCGTGGCGCAGGTAAGAAGCTTTTTTCGAGGGTTATCCATCTGAATTCGCATCAATAGTATCTTTAGTGATTTATCACGCTGATCAAGTAGTTGGTGATGAGCTAAAATGTGTATACATGCCACCGGTGTCACTTCCTTCGCTTCTTGCGAAGCTGTTACCGCCTACCGCAGATACCTGAGCCTCTCTGATAGACTTTCAATGGAATCAAAGAAATCTTCCAGATCATGCTGATCCCATTACCGGGTTCTCGAAGTCATGATCACTGTAACCTATCCTGGCTTCGCAACTTGGAACATCACGCATTGATGGATAGCGGACGACAACTATTATAGAATTACTATTTACTGAGCGACGTACATAGATGTCAGTGAAGAGTTACATGTAGTATTGCGTGTAAGATGTATGCGTAGTATGATAATGGGACAAGGATGACAATGCGCTGATTACAGACAATACAACAAGTGATGATCACAAAAAAGGACGCTTGTGGCGCAGATGAACAATAATTCCCAAGGAGGATGTAATGAATGTGAGTGGTTGGAAGAAAAACGAAGATGAGAAAGGAACCCCAGAGAAGCCAAATAGGAAGACTAAATGAACTGAATAAAACCAAGCGATAACCCAAAACCGGAGAAGCGAACTGGAGAAGAAACAAAGTCTAGATGATAGCGATCGATGACAGGCAGTTTAGACCTGGCAAGTTGACTCTGGCGTCAAGTCAACGTTTTTGCTGAGAATGGAGTCAATTCAAGTGACAAGGTATGCATGATTTGATACACTACTCACCCTTTTTTGCTGATGAAAGAGGGAGAAGAGGCAAATGGGTCTTCCTCATTCAAGAAGATGTCGTAGGTGGCCGCGGCGACCTGGGCGCCAATGATAGGGGCAAGGATCGGTGCCCATAACCAATATTGGCTGACGCGAATAAGAAAAAAGGATCAGCATGCGCCCAAGTGGAGTCGGCAAAATGAGCTATGACACCATACCTTCTATATGTGTACAATTGCTTGCCATATCCAGCGAAGGTAAGCATCAAACGGGGACCGAAATCTCTTGCAGGGTTGAAAGCATAAGCTGATGAACAGACGCTTGTTAAGAGATTGAAAATAAAAGCCCAACATACACCAAACACCCACAGGTTTGCATTCCTAGGGAACAACCAAGACCGAGAAGCATGAGGAAGAGACCGATAGGCAGAAGACCATGTGGAATGGCATTGTTTTTCTTGTCGGTCATGGCGAGAACCATGAACGTCAAGATACAAGCACCGAAGAGTTCGACAGCAAACGCGGTACCAGTATTAAGGTAGTCCAGCTATTTCGAGTTAGACATATTGGATGTCAACCAGACAGGAAGTGTAAAATGCTTACTGCGTAAGTGGCAAACAGGCTTGCTGTGGCGCGGGTGCGGATATGGTGGCCTCCTTCAAAGATATCAATAGCTTGGACGTAGTTAGCGTAAACCAAAGCAGAGCCAATCAAGCCACCCAAGACTTGGGCCAAAAGATATTCTGAGACAAGTGTCAGTTGAAAAGTAGATGATGAACAGGGATGCACCTACGAGGAACTTTGCGCCAAGGGAAACCGCGCCATGTTGCAAGAGCGAGTGTAACCTGACAAATAAGAGAGATAAGAAAGATGTAGATGCATGAAAACAAAAAGAACATACGGCTGGGTTCAAATGACCACCTGAAATTCCGCCACTGATCCAAGCACCAAGGGCCAAGCCTGATGAGTCGGTTAGGGAAAGAAGATACACGAGAACTAATATCACCAACCAATAGCCCATCCAAAGTTAATAGAAAGAAAATCCTAAACAGTGGAGCAGTGTTTTAGTAGGCGGCTAGTAACGTCATAAAGAAACACTCACTCCTCGTGGAGAGGAGACAACACTCGGGTTGGTTGAAAGAACCACCGAGCAGTCGACACCAGTACCGATGATGACGAACGTAGCAACGCCGATCATCTCAGCCAATGGCTCACGAAGAACAGAACTGACGGCGCTTTTAGTAGGGATCAACGAAAAACGTGGATTGATGTACTCACCGAACTCGACTCCATGTTGTTTGCTTCGTAGCCTGAGGGAAATAAGATCCCAAAACTGGGACCTCTGCCGTCGCAGGAGGAGAGGAAATCTTGTCAGGTGTGTAAGATGATTCCAAATCACTCGACGGCATTTTTTTGGTGGGGTTTTCGATGGTTTTTTGAAGAAAAGAATGGAAGGGGTTTTAAAGGAGAGAAAGAGAGGGAGGAGGAAAGTGGAAAGAAACAACCAGCGCCTTGTCGCGATTTGATGAAAACTGCTTCTGGTTCAAGAGCGGCGGATTAGGCTCCGAATATTAAACCTTGTAATGTGTACATAATTACGACTGTGTTGTGAAAACATGCCTTGAAGGTCCCACCCCTGCAAGCACCGCTCGAGAATAAAATTCAAAAATTGGTCGCAGCATCTCCTGAACGGGCAACAGAGGCCCAGAATACGCAACCGCATCAACCGCATTTGATCATGGCACGGCTTTGCCGAGAAGGAATCATTCATCATCACCCATTTCCCCTCGTTTCGCATTCTTGACGGCCCACCGTTGAGAAATTCAACGAAAAAGCGCTGGGCAGAGGGTTGCGGACTTGGGCATTAGTATCGGGGGTAGTAGTGTTGGCAAGTGGAGGCGTAATTTGAGCGGCAGGCAGTTGTGAATGCTTCAATCGAAAAATGGATTTACAGAAGATGAGTAGTACACCTCTTCCATTAAGATAGCGAATTGCGCAAGCCCCCGATGCGAAGTAGAACCTAGTCTGGCATCAACACCGCGTCCTGCAAAAAAGCTTGATCACTTTTGGATGCTGTCAACCAGGCGACCCTGAGCCACGAGTCGAAAGCAGGCAACCGGAGCTTGAATGAAAATTTTTGTTGATGAGTGAAGCGACGTCGAATTGGTAAAATAGGCGGGACCGGTGAATTTTGTGTAAACGCGTACGTACCTCAGCTTGTCTGGTGACTCGTTCAGAGTGATTCCATGGAAGAGCGAGAATTTGGCGCGAGCACACCGCGGAATCCAGGTGCAGTTAAGATCCACCGAAATCAGCGAAGGAAGAGAGCTCCTATTCAGTTGACCCTTCGCTATAATCGTAAAAGCGAAGTTATCAGCGTATCAATTGGCCGGTATTTCAGGATCGAAACCAGAGCATGACGCGGTCAGACGACCAGACGCTCTGCAATATCAGTGAACGGAGATGATCAACAAATAAGGAAGGTAATTTGATGAATGCATTGTACATTACTCGCAAGAGAACAACAATTGAATGGTTGCATTGTGAACGTCAAAAATCGGGACATCGTCCAGCCCGTCGTTCGAGCAAAAGCGGGATATGAATACAAAGGAAACGCGGGTCCACCAAGCAAAACGTACCAGGATAAGCCTGGATTCATTAATTTCCACAATACTTGACCAAACCTCCTTTGTACAAGCAGATGGAAAATCTTTGGCCTTTCCATTGCATTTGACCTGGGAACTGGTAACTTGATCGGGTCTTCCCTTAATGTACGCTCATGTACGATTCGAAACATCTAAGTTTTTGAACATTTTCAATAGCATTAAGCTTTTGGTTTTCTTGGAATTAGAGGTGGAGCTGGCTGAGAAAAGAGAGTTTTATGAGATGGTTGTGGAGTGAGTTTAAGCTTGAAAACATAACACGAGGCACAGTCAAGCCATCTCGGAAACAGCCTACAGCTTGTATGACAAGCACGCACAAACAATGACTTCAATCCTCTGGTTCGAACCTACTTTTAACTTCATGTGCCCGTTGAAAATCACCGACAAATATGTGTCTATTCATTTCGGGAAGTTGTATCAATCTGTACAAGTTGTATAGAGTGTGTCACAGGTGTCTTTCGAATCAGATTTCGAGATGAATATCCTCGATACTAGGCCAGGAACGTTTCGCCGGGCTTGTGGGTACTGGCACATGATGGGTGCTGTATGCCTGCAAAACTTAATACTTACAGCGGTACAGCATTCTGTCAATTTATACAATTATGGCATGCTGTCAGCATTATCCTACCCAGGAGGTGTATATTTGCCACTGTGGTTTGTGGTATAAACCTTTCAACTGCTTCTTAGTATCACTACTGCATGGCAGGAGTGCTGTCAATGTGTCGACGTCAACCGTCCCTCGAGTCACAGATTACAAGAGTACAACACAGCCTCGCGGAACCTCATCACTCCTTATAAGTCTATTGTTGCACTGCATACAGTACCATACACTACATAAAATGTCGTACGAATGACTCCTTCGAGCCCACATTGAGTCAGAGAAGGTATAAAACCCCACAACTCCAAGGCTTACCAACGAATTTAAACAGCTATCTTCACCCTTAAAGCACCTGCAACTTCACAGCATCCACCAGGCATCCACAACACCCGCTCCTCTTATATCTATCTACCCATGAGTTCTGTTAATCCTCCGTCCACTCCTGAAGCACCCATCAACGACCAACCTGCCAGGGATGTCGGAGTCACCGCTCAGCCGAATCCTGAGAGCACTCAACCCAGCTTCAGTGAAACAAGTACCCCAAATAGACTCGAACCGTCTCGCTTGCGTTGGAGGGTTTATTATTTGACTATAAATATGAAAGTATTAAATATAGGATGAAAGAAAAAAATTGAGTTGTAAAAATGAGAGGAAAATAAAAAATTACCTGTGTTGACGAAAAGAGATGCCCGCACAAGGCTTGCACTCGCTGAATCCGTTTTCGCAGAGGGTGGTCACGAGCCTATACCCCAAATTACGATTTGAATCAGCCCGGCTGTGCGTCTCCATCGAGTCCCAATGAGCCTCAGGATAGTATACGTACACATGGCATCAAACCGGCGCTCTTCACGATGATCTCCTCCGTTCTCTGTGCTCCAACGGGTGTAATTCTGCCGGAAACTCCAGCTTCTAACGCGAGCGATAATGACAAGGGGAGTCTGAATGTATATAAAGGCTCTAGTACTGACGAGAACCGCTCAGAATTGGTTGAGACGGATGTCGCACGTTTGCCAAAATCAGACCAATAATCAGTTATCCTTAAAGGATGTACTAGTAGATCTAGATTATTCGTCATATATATAGACTCAAATCTCACTGTTCGTTGTGACGGCTTCTGGCATTCAGCGGCGCTTACTACTTGTTGCCCATCTGTATCATGTAGCTCAGTTTATAATTCATACATCGACACATTTACCAATTATCACATCTCAGGCTATCTTCAGGCACTTTGCATTCTTGTTATGTATCTATGAGTCGGCCAGGAAGTGAAATGAAGTCGATGTCGGGCCCCGGGAGAGAGCAGTTTCGAACCCACTTTCAAACAAAACAAGCATCGTACTGGTGCTACTCATATATTCGAATTAACCTGAAAAAATCAATGTAGCGTTGAGGCAGCCTGCTGCCGGTACTGGTCGTTTAGTATTTCCCCACAACAAGGCTTTTTTGTTTTCTCGTCCAAGTAGACTTACTATTGCTAAAGAAGAAAAGGACTCGGAGCTCACTTTACTTGACAATAAACACTGAAATAAACACTAAGTATAATGTTTCGAACAGTAATTGTTACGATTTTACATTAGCGCTCGTGACAGCGCCAAGGGAGCACACGGCCATTGTTCCGAAAGCTCTTTGATGTTGTTCTCCGCCCGCTGAAACTGCATTATAATCCCTGGTAAATTGAGAATTCTGTTTTTGTTTTCCTTTGTGCCCCTATATCCCATTCTATTAGTATTGTCGACAAGGTAACAAAGTGGACAACGAGTCATATGCTTGAAAACGGCCTAGCAATGTAGAAATACAATTGTTGCTACTCAACTCAATGTGTCTACCATTGAATTGTCAAAGGTATAACTCTAAACCACTCAAGCATTGCTGTCTGCACGAATCCACCTTCTGCTACTCTTATTATATTACTTATAAGCACCTCCACCCACAAAGCTATCGTTTCTATAAATAGCACCCTGCAACTTCTAACACCCTCAAAAATCAGCATCCCCGGGCCTACATCGTCATAATCCTCAGTACCACTCCACATACAGTATCAAACATGGCTTCACTTGACGTATCCAACATAGAAATTGAAGCCTTTGAATCGCGGCCGTGCTATGAGAGCCTTCAGCGCAATTGCAGGTCGCCCAAAGATGCCGATCGACTCGGATTCGGAAACTCCTCAGGCTGGCGAAAATCATTGGCAAGGGCATTCAGACGCGCTCGTTCAAATCCTCCGTCTTTCGCTTCACTCGAAGAGTCCGCGATATCAATATCCAGTAGTAACACCAGCTCCTCGGATCTCTCAGACACCTCAGATTTCTCAGACTCTTCAAGTTCAGATTCTTCAAGTTCTCATCACTGTTCACAGTGCCAATATTGCCCGTCTAGTAGGAGAAAGAGCAATCGAGCTTCGAGCACTCGCAATTGGCTACCTTCAACCTCAAGTTCAAGTGCGCATTCATACGACTCGGAATGCTCTCTCGCTGTACACATACCGCCATCGATTATCACCGCAGCGCAACAGTCATCCCATGACAAAGCTGCTCATTCGAAGACCACTCATGATCAGTCTTTCCCACTTGACTTCGAATCACAGGAAGATCTCGATACTAAAGAATCCTCTGGCAACACTCCCCCAGTACAGTTCATTCTTTTCGGAATAGTACATTTCATGAAAGGATTCGTTAAGCGGGGACACAAGCCACAAAACCACTTCGACGACGATGTCTCGGATCTCTCCAAGTCTAATACGAACATCGACTCGGAAAAGGCCCGTAAAATCAACTTGAGTTCGGAGAGCACTGACAATTGTAACGATTCTGACAGTGAGCTTCGGGTCGAACTTGAACCTGCCACCGACAGCAACACAGGTACCACTTACCGATCCGAGCTCGAGTCAGCGGGGAGAAAACGAACTGCGGCTGGTCGTTATATGGCGGGTCTAACATGTTCATTGTGCTGGTGATACGAGGCTGACGTTGGTATTGCTTTTGGGAAGATACTTGGGATTACTTGTAGTAGTAGTACTTTTGGACTGATAATTGTTTATTACTATTGGCGGACATGTTCCGTGTGTGGACTGGTGCAGATGATCTTATCATGGACTTTGTATATCTATTTCAGTTCTGCTGTAAGATACTATGTAATATGTAAGATAGACATGAGATTGTAGCACCATAATTTTGAGTTAACCTTGATACACATGGCTCGAATGACGGACTTTGTATGCTGCGTGAACACACAAACATGACATCCGAGTCGTTGCTTCGGTACCTTTATGTTTTACTCCACAACGCGCGGTTAGCGTTCCATAAAATGAAAGCCAAAAGCCTGCGTGCCAGTGGAGATGAATCAGGGTGAACATTAACAAATTAGAGTTTTTCAGTTTTATGAACACATGTAGAGTGAACCCTTTACACGTGTTGTACCCGGTCAATCGCATGCACGTTGAAGGCATTCTGAAATCATAGCAATGTTATTGATGACGACACTTTGGAAAACAAACCAAGCACAGCACCAAGCATGACGATAACACTATATCCAACGTTCAACGATAGCGGCGCCGGCGTCAGTTGCAGGCGAATTCAAGTTAGCGCTCGTGACAGCGCCAAGCCAGCGCTCGACCGGCCCTTGTTCCGAAAGCGCCTCGATGTTGTTTTCGGTTCACTGCGTTATTGTATTATCATGATAATCCCTGGGAAACTAAAAAGTCGTTTTGTTTTCCCTTGTGCTATTCACCTCTCTGTGTTAGTGTTATCTACAAGGTAACAATGTGGGCAACGAGTCTGAGCTTGAAAATAGTACTAGTTTATAGCTAGTGCGTGGACTCGGATGCAATTGCTTGAACTCAACTGCACCGTGTTGTCTGTTATTGATTCGATAAGAGTATAATACTAGACGTCCAAGTCAAAGTAGTGCATAGCATCGTTGTGTTTGTAATTGTACATGCCAACCTTTTACTCTTTTCAATAACGCCTTCGCCCACAATGCTCTAGGTGTCATATATAGCAGCTCTCACTGGTACCTCACTGTAGCTGGCATCAACACTATTATCACACTCCTACAACAACCCCCGTCTTCCAACATCGCACTTCAAACTCAAGCTCAAGCTGATGGCTTCACGCAGCATATCCCGCTCAGAAGCCCCGGGATCACGCCAGTCGCGCTATGACGACTTCCTCAGTACCTGTGGACCAATAGATAGCTATCGAAGTTCGAAATCCTCTACCACCCCCAAAAAATCTCAACGCGCCCGGTCTTTCTCTTCGTTTGACTCCTCAGACTCTTCGGATTCAGGGTTCAAGTTTTCTCAGCACGATGGTACTAGAAGGAACAACCATACTCGCCATTGTTCAGACTCAGGGCCCCCTTTACATGTACCCCAATTATCTCCCCCTCCAACTGCACACCGCGACTCTTCTCGTATAAAAGTTCATACGACATCGACTGTGCTTCCAATCGGAATTGACCTCGAATCCCAGAAGCCTCAGGTTTTCGATTCGAAAGGGAACACCGAGCTAGAGTCCTCTGAAACGCGCCGGGCAAAATCTGCTGCTCCTTTCATCCTTTTCAGAGTGTTATATTATCTCAAAGGCCTCGTTACGCATGGACGTCAGGATCAGAACGCGTCTCATGCTGCTAGTGGTGCGGTGGACGTCCCACTAACAGTGACATCATCGAGCTCGAAGACTCAGGATGGCAAAGTTAAAACGGATCCAGAAAACGTGAATTTAAAGGTTCCACAGCGAGCACATAACCACGACTCGCCATTCCGATTTCTTCACGATTTACCGGACAGTAGCCAAAATCCTCATCATCATCATGCCAGTGATCATGACTCTGAGCGTCGGGTCAGGTACACCACATACACCAGTTACGGCGTTGGCGGACACCGTCGGACGCAAACCGTAAGGTATAATGGTACAGCCTCTGCTGGTCATGCGATGATGCGCCGTAGGATTTTGATTATGATGTTGATTTTTGTGGCTGTTGCGTTGCCTTTGGGGATTGTGTTTGGTACGAAGGTGAGGACGAAGATGTTTGATTTGTTTGATAAGATTAAGTAGTAGTGGGTGATTTGTGAGTGGTAGTGATGGATATGGATGTGTGGTGTGGGGTTTGAGCGGACGATGGCGATGGACTGTTTTCTTACTGTTTTTTGTGTATTTGTAGGATGGACTTTTTGGCAGCGTGTATCTAATCCGGTTTCATTTACGACGTACGATATGTAATTTGATTATGACTAAATCCAATCACTGGTTCTACAAATTTTGATACTCATGGCTCGAAAGACAAACCTTCGTACTGTAACTGCGTCAACACGCAAACGCCGCAGGCGCTGCGAATGACATCGTCTCGACACCTTCACTTCATGTTTTACTCCACAAGTCACGTTACAATTAAAGAAAAAGTGTAAATAAATCAGACCGTGGATTTTAAAGTTTTCAGCTTTATTAACAAGAACCCTATACACATATTCTGTGTCCACTGCAACTTGGATTCAATCCGATTCCGAAAACATGAGGACTGATGGCATCAATGACGACACACTCGAAAACAAACAAAGCCCAACACCAAGCATGACGATCACACGGGATTGCTCAGCAACTTTGTCCTCCTCCTCCTGCCAGTATCCGTCGCCTTCAACACCGTTCCGCTCAGGCATCACTGATATTCATTAATTTGAATATCATCTATTTCTTGATTATCAACAACATTTCTTGTCAAAGAACAAGAGCACGACCAGATTACTTAGACTCTACCCGACAAAAAACAAATAAAAGACAAGGAAGAAATGTCAGCAGTCGGCACACCGAGTCGTCAAGCCATCTTGAGCTTGTATCATAACATGCTGCGATCATCGCAGAGCTTCAGCTCGTACAACTTTCGAGAATACTTTGTGCGTCGCACAAAAGACACGTTCCGGTCTATGCAGGTACGCACCTACCTATTCATTCATTCACCCTCCCTCCCCATATACGTCAAAAAAGTGCAATATTCTAACCACCTCTCTTTTTCTCTCAAAATTTGGGTTTTATAGAACGAATCAGACCCTGAAAAACTGCGCTCTCTATACGCAGAAGCAGTGAAAGAAAGCACTGTGCTCAAACGCAGCGCGATTGTGAACCAGCTGTATGGCGGGTGGAAGCTCGCGGTGGAGGCTAAAGAGACGGAGGAGGATCCTTCGGTTGTTCATCAGAGGTCGGATTCGTGATCACCACCACCTTCCCCACATCCACATCCACATCCACAACCCCCGTCCCCCATCCCAATCGCAGAGCTTTTCTTTGACTTGCCCTTTGTCGACATGCACTATCCGCCATACGTCCAGTGACTCTGATTAACGTCATCCATTTGGTCCTCTTTTTTAATGCGATGTGTTGGATGATGGACGAATGGTCGGGTACATTCGGGGTGTATGATATGAAAGACTTGCAACTAGACGAAAACCTGAACTTTTCCTGTGGGAGACAGTCGTGGTATTACAACCTCTGCTCTGTTTTTGTACGACTAATTTAAATAAACCATATCGCATTAACCTAATTTCGCGCTATGCTTTGTTTTTGCGAATGAGGGCGATTCAGAAAATGTTGAATGTGTCAAAGTGAGGAGATATAGTATTAAAACGTGTAGATTTCGTGGTCGTTTATCGTGGGTTATTAAAATAAGTTATGTGTGAGTAGGGATACGTTCAAATGGTAGTAAAAGATGGGTTATGAAGACGAAGAAGAATCCTTGCTACTTGACCAAAACTTCCAGCTGCTGCTCTTCTTGACAGCAGCCGTCGTTGAACCTTCAACAGGCGACGCAGCCACAGTCTTACCATTACCCGCCAACGCAGCCTGCTCCATCGCCGTCGTCGTCTCCGCATCCCTCAACCGCATCTCAAACTCGGCCTTTTCTTGCAACTTCTTCTTCTCTGCAAGCTCTGCCTCTGATTGTTCCCCCTGTTCGGCTTTTCGTGCAGCCTGAAGCGACATTGACCCCGCTACGAGCGCGACGAGAGTGAGGCCTTGGAGGACTACACGCGCGCGGAGCCAGTGGTTCATTTCTTTGGATTTCCCAGAGCGCATTTTTGCAGCTGACATGACGAGGGCTCCGCATGTTGCGAAACAGCCTATTTGTTTTAAAGTAAAGTGAATGTTAGGTTTAGATTTATATTTAAATTGATGGAGAGGGTTAAGGAAAGGGTGAGGCAGGAGAGGAGAGGAGAGAGGGGGGTGGACGAACCGAGTGGTACCCAAGGATTTTCTTTGAATTTGCGAGCAAACTTGTCACTCCATGATTCTAGCGGGTTTTGGTATGGATGAAGGCCGGGTATGTTGGCGATTTGGGTGTCCTTGTCGGTCATTTTGGTCTGGATGTGATATAAAATAAAAACCTCCTCTCCTTTGTAACAGTATTATACCGGTATGATGCGGTTGGTGGACGTACTGTTTCCTTCCTGTATAAAAGTAAAAGATGATATGATTAGGAGCTGTTTCTTTGGAATAATAATTGATTGGTTTACCTGTAAGGAATATACGACTAAAGCTCAAGCTGGCGAGTCGTGGAAGCGGGAAGAGGACGGATGAGAAGTGGACCCTGAAAATTTCCTTTTAGAGACGTGATCCGATTTGATTTTATTCTTTTATTTTATTTTACTTTTATAGGTTTTTTAAAACTTTTTGGATGATACATAAAATATAATACAAGTGTGTTAATATATTAGATTAATGATAAATGGCACATCGACCCCGAGAATTTAGGTACCAGAATTTAGAGATCCTGAACTGACAGGCGATGGATGTGGATGTGGGATATACTGGTATGCGATTCCTCAATATATAGCAGGCCACGATATGAGGTGTATGATCTGAAGCCCTGTCGGAACGATATCGATGGTAGACGTCTTTTCTTGAACAACCTTAATTTTGTTGTTGATCATGAATATCGAAGAGAACACTGAATCTTCTTCTTCAACCCCCATGCAACGTCGAGATAAACACCACCTCGTCTCCATTCTTCAGCTGATAATCACCCTCGCCTTCCAACTCCCAATCCGTATCATTGATCAAAACCAATATCCCAGGTCGTCTTCATCCACAAAATAAAATAAAATAAAATAACATTCAATAAATTAAAAATAAAATAAATCAAATTAAAAACAAAACAAAAAATCCGACTCACACACTCCCATTCTCCATGAACAACTCCGCACGCTCTTTCAACATATGATCTCGCATGTGGTGGATGAGATAGGTCATGTCTGCGTTTTTCCTCTCTTTGCCGTCTGCTTGTTGCGCTTCGGGGGTGGTAGAGTTGTCCTTTGGTACGGTGCAGGGGATGGTGATTGTATATGATCGTTGGTTGGCAAAGAGCAGCTCGAGGCCTCCGCCGAATTCGATTTTTATGGAGAGGGACATTGTAGTGGTGAGGAGGTTGGTCGACTTTGCGGTGAGTGTGAAGTGAGGAAGGAGGAGAGAGATAAGATAACTTGAGTTGAAGCAAGATCAGCGAATGTTCGGCAATCTCCGGTATCCTCGTATCAGTCCCAGTCCCGTCTGAGGGTTCCTAAGTCTTGAAAGCACATTTAAATCCAATAAATGAATGAAACGACTCCTAACGACTCTCTATCTTAGTCCATGTATACAAAAAATTCTTAATGCTGGATTGACAATGACAATGATAAGGTCGACATCGTGATGCCCGAATTTTCAATCCTTCCTCACGAACCGCAGCAGTGACAACCCGACGTCGCTTGGCGGAACACCCGAAGTTACCGACGTTAGGGTCGCCTACATGCAAGGGCTTATCGTCGCACAATGACCACCGCCAATTTTCACCTGCATCGAGTGCATTCTCAACAACCTAAAATCAATCCACTTAGTCAACCAGGGTTCATTGGGTAGATGTCAAATCCAATAAGTATTTCCGTTGCAAAGACAAAAAAAAGAGAGGAAGAAAGGAAAACAAAAAGACCGTACTATATTATCTCCGAACAGCTAGCTAAACTAAACTCTATGGCTCGTATCGTATCGTTCTTGAAGTCATTGATGCGTCGTACATCGAGCGTATAGGGACCCCTCCTAATCAAACCAACATAATATAATATATTGCTGGATGGATTGTGATTGATTGGGGGTATGTGATAGAGCAAGGTATAGCTTGAGTGAGGCCAGAATCGCACTGTGCCCGATAACATAAATTATCTAAAGAATATGATGTTGTAGATTACGAAAGATAGAAAAAACGACGTGGGTGGGGTACGAAAAAAACCAGGCGAGTCGAGAACAAAAAAAGGGGGACCATGTTCTCAACAACTGTGTTTTTTCAATTCCTTGGGCTTAGAACATCATAGCACCGACGACGGCACCGAGAGCGATACCAGCCCATCCGGCGCGGTTGTTGACGGCGGCACCTTGAGAGGCGGATGGGGTGGGGGTGGTGCTGGCGGCGGTGGTGGCACGGGCGCTGGCTGCGGTGGTGGCGGGCCTGCTGGCGGAGGAGGCGGTGGCGCCAGCGAGAGGGGCGGTGGATTGTCCGGCGATTTGGGCCTTGACGGCGTCGGAGAAGGTTCCGGTCATTTGGTTGAGACTGGAGGATGAAAATATTAGCTTCATGTATGATGTATGAATGAATGAATGTCGGGTGATGGGTGGGAGAGCAAAGGGGTTGGTAGGAAGGGACTTACGTGAACTTGGCAGAGAAGGCGAGGGCAGGGAATTGAGGAGCATCGGCGTCTTTGAGGTTGAGAGACTCGAAGCGGATGAAGCTGTTGTTGTTTTTGGGTAAGTTTATGTTGTTCTTTATACTTTTTTAGGGGTGCTTACTATTCGCCGCTGTCAGGACCGATGGAGGGGTCGACGGTGAAAGTGAGCTGAGACTCTGTGGAGACGTCGATGCTGGCGTTGATGGTTTGGAGAGAGGTCTGTGAGGGTTA
>NHTK01000332.1:0-11275 GCA_002938355.1 Panaeolus cyanescens
ACACTGAAGGCATTAAAATACACCTAGGAAGCTGTAGAAATATCATACAAGTATGGATAATGTCTTTTCTGTCTATCTGAAGCCTGCCACTCAGAGCCAGCTTGGAGCCAGACTTGTTCCTGCCAAACGGGATCAAATAGAAGTCTGAGAAGTGTTGAGTGCGAACGCAAAATCCTGCCGTGAACTTNGATTTGACAAGATTAGGTACCAATTCGACACTGAAGGCATTAAAATACACCTAGGAAGCTGTAGAAATATCATACAAGTATGGATAATGTCTTTTCTGTCTATCTGAAGCCTGCCACTCAGAGCCAGCTTGGAGCCAGACTTGTTCCTGCCAAACGGGATCAAATAGAAGTCTGAGAAGTGTTGAGTGCGAACGCAAAATCCTGCCGTGAACTTCCCGCCAACCGTAACCTGATATCGAACTTTAATAGACTTTTACTTCAAGTGTTCTATCATTTTCTTCTTTGACAAAATCCTTTGGGCTGTACTTTTTCCTTGCATCCAGGAAGCAATCCGAGATTGACAGGCTAGACTGAGTGTCTCTGACAGTGAGTGGCACTGGGCAGCGTGCAAGGCACATGATCATCAATGCCTTCCAAGTTTGGCAAATCCTGTTGGACCCCGCTTGGAACTCGTTCATCATCATCCAGCAGGTCGCCGCGGTCAGAGCTCGGATGTATAGCCTATGATACATCCATTTCACCATATAAAGCATGCTTAAACCCTGGTGACAGTAATGACGCGCTGTTAAAGACTCAAAAAACGATATTTCAACGACAATTCTTGAGATTTATATACAGACAATGTCAACAACAACACCGCCCTGGCCTTCGCTTTATAGTCCTGGCTTGGAGGTTCTTCATATACAGCATAACAGCCCCGTACAACCTGGTGCTTTTTATCTTTACAACGCAAACGGTGAGCATTTTATTTCACTCGAGTATTGTCGAGTACTTACATCGTGCGGCTGTTCCATAGATGTATTTCGCTTCACATTCTATTGGACCCTCGTTTTTTACATGCCCATTTTCGTAGTTTGTGGGTCATATGCCTTCTTCAATTATGCCTTTCCTCCATCCCCAAAAAGAGGAACGGCCAATCGTTTGGACCGAGATACATATCAGATGGCCAACATCACACAACCAGGAGCCTTTGGCCGACTTGCTGGTCGCCCACCAAAAATACCCAAACCAAACGAACGCAGATCAAGAGTCACTTTTGCGCTGATCGTTTTGGTGACTTTTCTGGTTCTCAGTGTTATCGGGGCTGTCATAGCATCTGCGATACTGGGGTACATCATGGCAGGAGTCTACAAGGCCGCAAGTTTCAACATGTCGACGTAAGCCCCTGTCCACTGTCGAGTTCTTCGTATGTATGGAGCTGACGTTCACAGTTGGATTCCGTTCTTGCTTGCTGTTATCCAAGTATTGATTGGATTGCTTAGGTAGGCGGAGAGCTTGATCTTTGAGACGGACATTTTGATGATTGGTTTCCTTAACAGCGTTTGGCCTTCCATCATTGATATTATTTGAATTTATTCTCCAAATTTCGACGTTTTACTATTACTTCGAGAACAATAGAGACTTGTTCAGAATTGCACCCAACGCTTAACCTGGGAATGTACCCTTGATGCAGCCGCCACCGCTGGCAGGTACACGCACCCCGCCACTTGAGAACATGACCTGTGTCAAGAGTTGTACACTCAGAATCATGTTTTGGCAAGACATGCCATCTTTCGCTGAAAAACGATTCTGCGGATGGGGTAATGCAACTGCTTAACGTTCATCTTAACCTTGTTCATCTGTCCACGGCTGATAAACCTTCTATGCATCAATTCTACGAGATTTCACTTGCCAAGTTACGTCGTTTCATGGCCTTAATCTAAGCTTCGTCTGTATTTCTGCTTGACAATAGTGGTATTATAGGGGAACTCGTGCACTACAATGAGCAGGCCTCTCTGATATTCTTCCTGACGGCCTCAATTCCAAACGGTGGCTTCATGGCTGAGCTTGTGACCAGAGGGGTGAGACACAGAGGCGCAGATTTCCATATGTCGTCCCGGATCTTTTTCAGTGTTGCTTGAAGTTCTGAGCTGGGCACGAGGTCAACTTTGGTTATGACCGCTTGCAGTGTGAAAGGTTGTGTTCCACGATCTGTGAGAAGGGATTTGGATAGGTGATCCAGCATTTGGTGATCGTAATTGTTGAGGCCGTGCTTTGCGTTAATTATGAAGTAAATTCGTTTAAGTCTGACATGAGAGGTTGGTAGTATCGCGAACGACTGGAATGTAGTACATGTTGTAAAACTTACTGTTCTCTTGTGGAGATGTAGTGGTCAAAGAGTTCGCCCCACTCTGGTCTACCTCGCGCACCATATCCTGGTGCGTCTACCAGAAGGAGCTGACCAGGTTCAGGCCCCACCCGATAGAAATTTAATGATTTGGTATGACCCTAAAACGTGCTTTAGCTGACCATCATGACAGCAGTGGCAAACTGATTTACAGCCTTTGAACTGGTACTTAGCAAATTTGACCTCCTCAGTACGGCATTGAATAAGCTAGATTTACCGGCATTCGCGCGTCCTGTAAAAATTCAGATATTCTTTTCGTATCTCAATTCAGGGTGAATACACAAAGGATAATAACCTGTGATGATGACCTGTTCAAGCTGCATCAACGCCATATTGGATATGAAAAGGATCACACACCTCTGGTAGACCTGTAGATTTTGGAATCGAGGAAGCTGTTTTTGCAGACGCCACAAATTCTGCGGCACCTGAATTAGAAAAAATGTCTTCCCCTGCGGAATATGGGCGCCCGAACTCCCAGAATGTTTTTAGTCTCCTGGAACAATTTCCGACGCGTCCATACGTGGTGCGTCTTAATCCATGGTTCAAAGACGAGTGTGCTATCATAACTCCAAGCCTTACTATGTGTAGTCTTAGTGTATCGGTTGCCTCAGTAATTATGAGCAAAAGAGGGTTTTTGAGATCGTTGAAGGAGGAAACGTGATGGCGAAGTTGAGTCGACAGGGCTTGACACCTTGTTGACACCGACAGGTTCGGCTACTCAAATCAACAACGCGTTTGATAATCTTTGATTACCGGATTCCAATACCACCGTGTGACTTACCTGTCAACGATAAGATGGTGGCCTTTATCTTATCGCAGTTTCGCGTATGTTCGAAGGGGGAGGAACGTCGTCATGAGCACACCTCGCAACATTTCTCATGCAGAATTTTTGTAATGTTAGTAGAAAATATTTTACGATGCCTCTTTATGTGCGCCCCGAGATGCCCACAAAGAAAAATCGCCGCCCAAGATTAGCCGCAATTTGATATTCGCCTACTTCAGTGCTTTATGCATGGTCAATTACGCTGTTGTACCTACAATTAAATATATACATATGAGCGGATGCATTTTGTTCCACTCCTCTTAGAATTAGAATCATAACACCCGCTTTTAATCGTCTCATGGGGTCAAATTTGCGAGGTTCGATTGACATATAGAGTGGTTTTAGGTTCGAACGTGGCCATAATTACACGTTTCAGCCTTTTGGCTTACCCATCGTTTCCTCATCGCTGTAAAAGGCCCATTCGAGCTTCATTTGCTTCTCCTTGTCTATGCAAAAGTGTGGTGGACCTGACATAATTTTCGGTCACGGTGCGATTGGACATGGGTTCAAGATAAATGTTAGACCCTGGAAAACAGCAGCCACTGAGAGCACTCGTTCTCTTGCCAGATAATTGGTTGGATCTGTGTACCTTAAAAGCACAGACAATTCCACTGGCGGTGCTCGGGTGGGGATCGAATCGCAGCGTTGCGGAGTGTACAACGCCGTTCCTTCTGCTAACCAGCTCTCACCAGACTCTGGGTAACCTCCATCAAACCTTCTCAAAATCAAATTTGACCCGGAGAACTGGATAGCCGGTGTCTTTCAGAACAGACAGACTTTTGTAGTAAGTCTTTAGCTTCGCTAATCCTAAGGCATGGGTAAACTCAAGGTATCAGCACCTGTGTCCCTCACAATGGGCCCTCATAGGCTAGCTAGACCCCACGGGTGGAATTAACTATGCACGGGATATTGATCATGATCGACCCAAATAGTAGTAAGAGCGAACCTGAATTTGACCTGAAATGGGTGAATGCCTTCAGGTAGCCTGTTGGCAGCCAATAAGAATACGGTATGCTGTGTCCAACCAGCTGTCGACCAATCAATGCTGCCGGCCAATCATAATCAGAACAAGTCAATATAGAAATAGAAATAACAACAAATAAAACTATTCGCTTCATGCATTCCTGAATCCTGACTTGACGGACCCGGACTGTTCGGGGTGACCTCGACGTCTTTTCCTCGACTTTTACGAGTTATAGCATATGCCTGAAGGACATGTTATTAGTTTGTCGTTACTCCCTTCCTTATTCTGCATGGACATGTCGTAAGTGATGGGCGCTTAGCGATATGAGACTCATATACGTAACGTGTGGCATTGATATTACGTCCTCGCTCACAAACGCTATGGCTAGAAATGACAGGAATGATGGGTGTAAACCCTCTTCAGACTGTATCATTGGTCATGAAGTACCCGCTGTCTGATTCCATAAGCCGCCAAAAACCTTAATACATGGGATTAAAAGGATCAAAAATCTCGAAAGGCGGCGATTTCGAATGCATCTGTACCCTATACAGAATTTTCAAAGGGTCGCCCCAATGCGGTATGCCCACCCCCGTGCGGCGTGCGCCACATCGACCTTAGGATTCCTTGCCAACCCTCCCATTGTTCAGGATTGACAGGTTACATACTGGTTGTTACTGGTCAGGCCGCTCTTGGTTTCGTAACCGGTCAGTTTTTTTTATGATTAGGTTTGACGGACTCTTCTTGATCCGCAACCACGACCATACACAAATTTCCCACGCCTGCTAACAGACGAGGGACAGTGGTCATAGGCATACGCGAGACAAGTACTAGAGTATTCTACAAACATACCCATTACTACCAAACTGCTTTACAATATACACCGCTTAGACCTGCAACCAGGATTAGAATGCCTACACTAGGACCCAATAATACGGCTAATAGAGCGGGCAACCGCACGGCTGGCAATCTGGGAAGGCCCCCACAAACTGCGCAGAACACGAGAAACGCGTCGTTAGGTGCTCAGTCTGATAGAAACACCAGCAGACAGACCACCCCGGCCTATAGAGACTCATCCCCACCCCGAAACGCGAATACCTTTGAAGTCACTGACGTGAAAACAGCCATGACACTCCTGAACAGAGAGGGCATCTGCAGACCTGACGAAATACCTGATTTATTTGCACTAGGAGAAGCCTTATTCAACGTTGCTAGCACCGACCAAGCAAACAATGGGGTTGGACAACTGAAGGCTATAGCCCTTATACTGCAGGACATGACGATACAGGAGGCTACGAGGACGAATGACGCGAATACGACAGGAGGAGGGATGACAGAGGAGGCGTTGAAGGAGACACTCAGCACATTGAAGGAGGATTGGGACACAATGAGGGAGAGTCTGGAGGAGAAGGTGGAGGCCATGATTGAGGAAGGGAATAAGAGACTCGAGCAACGACTGAAGGAGATGCTGGACGAGCACAGGAGAGAGGAGAAGGAGGCGAGGGAGGAAGTATTGAACAGGATACCGAGAACTTACGCCAGAGCAGTGGGGGAAGGAGAAGGCGAGAAGACGGTGGGGAGACGAGGAGGGATGGAGACGCAGCGGGGGGCAACGACTAACAGTGAACAACCCACGAACGGAGGCGGTCCGAGAGTGAACAAGTTCGCAAAGAGGCAGGTTATGATCGAGAAGGCGTCAGGATTCAACACATGGAGCCTGTACGAATTGACCGACGCAGCCATAATACTCAAAGTCAACATAGCCCTGAATAACGCCAGGAAGGAACTTAAGTCAGGACCACCAGCGGCAAGATTCATAGCGGTTAGGAAGATGCCCAGAGGAGGGGTGTTACTCACGACCGAGAACGAGGAAGCGGCAGAATGGGTAAAGAGCGAGGGGAGGAGCTCATTCCTAAAGAACCTGGGGTGCACGACTACTATTGCCGAGAGAGGATATAGGGTGGCAGTTGACTACGTGCCAGTCAGCACGAGACCGGAGGCCCAAGAGGAGAGACGGAGGATGGAAGAGAGGAACAAACTGGCACAGGGTGCTATCATAGACGCGAGATGGATGAAGGACCCGACTAGGAGAAGAGTGGGGCAAGAGGTGGCAACGATGCAAGTAACCTTGAGGCGTGCGCGCCAAGCGAACAAGATCATAAAGCTGGGATTGAAATTCAACGACAAAGTAGGGGAAGGAAGGAGAGTAGAGGTAATACCATGCGTGTGCTTCAACTGCCAGGAAATCGACGCGAAACACATCGCTACGAACTGCCCCAACGAAACGACGTGCCTAGGATGCGGAGGAGATCACAATCACAGGATGTGCGGCAACTATGATCGGAACACGTACTACTGCAAGAACTGCGATATGACGGGAGACCATGGCCCAGGCTCAAAGAACTGCCCCAGATACCAGGATGCACGAGCCAGAATCGAGGCGAGAATCCCAGGAAACGGGAATGAGTATTATGACGAAACGGGCGACGAGGAGGAGGAAGAAGAGGCAAGGGAGGACGAGTGGATGACGGAAGGACAGGAGGAGGACACATGGGGAGGGCCTCAAGAGGGGATAACGGCGACGGGACCGATAGACAAGCAGTGGAGGAAGAAGGAGAAACGGAAGGAACGAAGGGAGAAGAAGAAGGCAGAGGGAGGGAATGCGGGAGGATCGTCAACTGAGGAGACAGATGATGAGGAGGAGGGAGAGACAAGCTCGAACGGTGAAGAGGGAAGGACAGGAGGGGGACGAGGCGGCAAACCCCAGGGGAAGACACCCAAATCATTTTCACAAATGACACTAACGAACAACGTCGGACTACAGAACGCTCGAGGTGGAAGCTCGGGAGGCCTGGGGGGTTTTGACTGGGCGACAGAAGCCGATAGACAGCAGAAAGACACCGATGCACTGAGGTATGGAACGAGAGGAACAGGAGCCGCCGACGACAACTACAGCAACAATGGATCGGAGGAACAATAGGCGACACCACCTTGGTCTTAGGCTCAAAATCTGGCAACAAAATCTCAATAAATCACTGTCAGCGCAATTGGAGATGTTACACAAAGTCGACCCCAGAGAATACGACGTCGTCCTCATACAAGAACCTCACATTGATCACCTGGGAAACACAAGAGCCAACGCAGGATGGAGGGTAGCGTATCCCACAGGTCACCGAGACAAGCCCAAGGCCACTAGGGCAGTCACTCTCATCAGCACGAGCATCAACACCAGCAACTGGACGTTGGAGACAATCGCCTGTCAAGATGTGGTATTGACCAGAATGAATACATCATCAGGCATGGTGAATATTTACAACATCTACAACGATTGTAACCACGACGTGAGCATGAGGGCGGTGGTAGAAGATGTGAGAGAGAGGAGAGCGGGAGGGGGAGGAACGAGGGAAGGGCAGGGGGAGGAGGAGTGGCTATGGGCAGGGGACTTTAACAGACACCATCCCATGTGGGACGACGACGGCAACCAACACCTGTTCACGAGAGCCAACCTGAGGGCAGCTCAAAAGCTGATCAACAACCTGACGGCCTTCGACATGAGGATGACGCTACCAAAGGGGATACCTACGCTTGAAGCAATGTCCACGAAGAACAAGACCAGGGTCGACAATGTGTTCTGCTCTGAAGAACTACAGCAACGAGTTATAAAATGTAGAGTCCGAGAGGCCGACAGGGTGGGGAAATCGGACCATTTCCCTATAGTGACGGAGCTCGACATGACCACGGACAAAGTGCAAGAGCAACCCACACACAACTTCAGATTAACAGATTGGGATGCCTTTCGTACAAAGCTACAAGAAAAACTGGAGAACCTGCCGAGGCCAAGAGAGTTCAGAAGGGGGGAGCTGGATGAGTTCCTACAAGCGCGCACGGCGCTAGAGGAGGCGATAGACAGCACGGTGGATGAAGTGGTACCGAAGACAAGAAAGGTACCGTGGAGGAAGAGATGGTGGACTAAGGAGTTAGAAGGTCTACAACGGAGAGCGAAAGGGGCGGGGAGAAAAGTGGAAAGGGCGAAGAAGAGAGGTAGGGGAAGAGAGAGGGTAGAGGAACTCGAAGAGAGCTTCCGGAGAGCGAGGAACACCTATACCCAGGCGATTAAAGAAGAGAAGAAGAGACACTGGGAGGAGTGGTTGGAGGAATTGGATGACAAGGAGGTATGGTTGGCAGGGAGGATGGTAGGAGGGAGCGGAAGCGACGGGGGCAGGACGAGAGTGCCGTCACTACGGATAGAGGGGGGACGGGAGGCGATCTCGAATGAGGACAAGGGCAGAGTATTTTTCGAGGCATTCTTCCCCAAGCGAACGGCTCCACAGGCAGTAGAGATGAGGGGAAGGAAACGAGCGAAATGGAAATACGCACCCACGACGAACGCCGAAATAGACGAGGTGATCAGAAGTCTCAAACCTTACAAGAAGTCAAGACCCGACACGGCACCAAACTGCGTGTTCTCGAAGGCTAGAGACATCCTGGTACCGTACCTAGGCCCACTATTCAGAGCTACCGACACCCTAGCCTTTTACCCAGCAGACTGGAAGATCACCGCAACCCCCATTCTCAGAAAGCCAGGCAGAGGCGACTACACCACCCCCAACGCATATCGACCCATAGTGCTAGCGCACGGAATGGCAAGGATTCTCAACATGTGCAAGACAAGATCACTGACAGAGAACGCCGAGAAGCACGGGCTGCTCCCAGCGAATCACTTCGGAGGCAGAGCAGGGAGAACAACGATGGACTCTGTGCAACTCCTAGTGAAGACGGTGATAGATGCGTGGAGGAAGAGACAGGTGACAGCGGCGCTCTTCCTTGACGTGAAAGGAGCATTCCCAAGTGTGGCAATAGATGTGCTACTTGAGGATATGAGGAGGAAGGGTGTGCCCGAGGGGCATGTGGAGTGGGTAAGGAGGAGGAACGAGGGGAGGAGGACGAGACTGGTTTTTGACGACCACACCACCGACGAATTCGAGGTCGAGGATGGCCTGGACCAAGGAGACGCGCAATCACTCATCCTGTACCTCATATATAACGCCGACCTGCCGAGTATACAAAGGAAGGAGGAAGGGAGTGTAACGACAGTGGTAGCCTTCGTTGACGACGTAGGGGTCATAGCGACCGCTCACGACTTTAGGACAGCACACAAAGGTATCAAGAAAGTCATGGACGGTAGGGGAGGCATCATGGAATGGGCGAGGACTCATAACTGCACCTTCGGAATGGAGAAATTTCAACTCATCGACTTCAGCAGAAAGAAGACCGTCGACGAGGATGGGAACAAAGTGGACATTCCCAGACCGAACCTCAGACTCAACTCATTGACCATAAAGCCGGGAAAACAAGCAAAGTTCCTGGGCCTGATACTGGATCAAGAGCTAAGGTGGAAGGAACAATGCACTAGGGTAATCACGAAGGCATCGTATTGGGCAGCACAACTACGACGACTGGCCAAGAACAAAGGGGGGATAGGTTACAAGAACCTCAGAAGGTTGTTCATAGGCACTGCATTACCGAGGATCCTGTACGGCATTGAAATCTTTGACCCACCGAGAAGAGGAAGAGCGAGGACCTTCCGATCAGCGCTGGAGAAGAAACTAGATAGCGTGGTGGGGAGAGTGGCGGTACTGATAGTAGGGGGAATGAGATCCTCGCCCAACGATGTCGCGATGGTACACGCAAATCTGGACCCGGCAAAGATCATCGTGGAAAGGGAGTACGCGAAGGCAGCAATCCGCATGGCAACACTCCCGAAAACACATCCCCTGAATAGCCACGTCCTAAGAGCGGCGAAACGATATGTACAGAGGTATCCATCCCCGTTACATCACCTGATGAATACCTTCGACATCCCAGTAGAGAGTATGGAGAAGATAGCGCCGCACGTGAGGATGGGGTGGGACCCGGGAAGAGTGACGGTGAAGGTGGAAGAGGACAGGGAGGAGGCAGTAAGGATGGAGGCTAGACGGGAGAATAGAACGCAGGATTTATACACCGATGGGTCACTCACAGAGAAGGGGGTAGCAGGGGCAGCGGTGTGGATGCGTAGAGGGAGGGAGAGGGACAGACGGGCGAGGAGGATTGGAGAGGCGGATGAGAACACTGTGTATGAGGCGGAGCTCATGGGGCTGGTGCTCGGCATGGACATAGCGCTCGCGAACGGGTTTAGCGGGACAATACACATAGGATTGGACAACCAGGCGGTCTTGACTACAATCAGGACGAGGAAAGCTAGGTTCGCACAGCACCTATGGAAGAAACTCGAGAGCAGAGTGAAGAATTACCTCAGGAGGAACAGAGACAATAATGTCGAACTGAGATGGGTCCCGGGGCACGAGGGTGTAGAGGGGAACGAAAGAGCGGATGAGGCAGCAAGGGGGGCAGCAGAGACGGAGAGGGGGGAAGGGGGAAGCGATGGAGAAGGAGGGGAAGAGGCAGAAAGCTGGGAGGAGGAAGAGGAGATACCGATGAGTCGAGCAGCTATGAGGCAGAAGTTAATGAAAAGGGTGACGGAGAAGAGAAGAGATGAATGGAGGGCATCGAGCCGATATGAGAAGATTAATGGTTATGACCAGACCTTACCATCTCGCACATTCAGTAAACTCACGACCAAGATGAAGCGAAAACAAGCGAGCATCATCTTCCAAATGAGGACTGGGCACATTCAGCTCAAGAAACACCTAGCGAGAATTGGGAAAGCCGACTCACCGATATGCGAGAAGTGCCACAGAAAGGACGAAACAGTATATCACTACCTCATGGAGTGCAGGGGACATGAGATTGCCAGAAGGAAGCACTTTGGATACATGGGCCGAAACAATTCCACTATGACGAAGCTACTAAGTGACCCCGCGCACCTACCTAAGCTGTTCCGATACCTCAATGATACCGGGCGCTTCACACAAAACTTCGGCACGTTCGACATACCGGCAGAACCATAGAGTCATAGACGCACTTGACCATCACCATAGACATAAAGTACGAACGGACACGCATTAATTAACAAAACCAGCGGCGAAAGCCGTAATAGTAAAGATAACAACATAGATTAATAACAACAACCTAGACAGTAGAATACTTAGACATAAGACCTTCTGATATATGGCTCGGCCATAAAAGAAGGTCTA
>NHTK01000333.1:0-19803 GCA_002938355.1 Panaeolus cyanescens
ATCTTTTAGTTACTTGTCTTCATCCCATTGGCTGATCATTGTAAAATTTTCATATCTTAGTTAAAATTTTTCATTGTTCCATAGTATTCTAGATACCTAGCCAAGATCCCAACTCATGTATATAAAGTAGACAGCCTTTTCGAATGAAATCAACAAAGTTTCCCTTCGTATTTCGTCTCAGCAAGGTTTCCGAGAGCCATAGTCTCGTCTTCAAGTCGTTTTCCTCGTCCTTAGTCTCGTTTTCGCTTCGTTTCGTCTTCGTGAGGTATTTGCACCTCAAAACCGCGTCAAATCTCGTCATATTTCGTTCGAACGTCGTCGCATTCCTCGTACANAAAAAAAAAAAACAAGTTTCCCTTCGAATTTCGTCTCAGTAAGGTTTGCGAGAGCCATAGTCTCGTCTTCAAATCGTTCTCCTCGTTCTCAGCTTCGTTTTCGCTTCGTTTAGTCTTCGTGAGGCCGTTGTACCTCAAAACCGCGTCAAACTTCGTCAAACTCCTCTCGGACGTCGTCGTATTCCTCGTACAAGGCTTTGTTAGCCTCCAGCGTCCTCTCAGCTTCGACCACCAGCGCTTAAACTCGTCCAATACCGACCATAGTGGGCACGAGCATCTGAACTGCTCTTGCACTTCGCCTCGCCCATTCACACCCCGCTCGCGTCAATTTTCATCCTTATTTTTATCTCGTTTACTTCGTCTACCTACTCCCTGACTCACCTGTTCTTCCACCACCCCTACACTGAGCGGCACGACAACTGTTGACCTCTGAGTACAGTGACTCGGACCCACATCTCCAACGTCACATGCTTGTCACCATTGCGTTCAGCTTGAAGTAGCGCTGTATAAGCGCCTTGAAATTCTGGTGCATGCGCTCTCTGGAGGCGCCAAATACTTCCTGATCTAGCTGTTGGTGCACACCAACTGTCTTGTAATCCAGCAAGTACCCCTTCAGCTCGATTATCACCTCCTCCAGATCTTCGGCGATCTCGTTCTTCTATTTGAGCAAGTTTATTGATTTTCTGGGTCCTTCAGGCTCTCCAAGCGCTGTACATATGCTTGCACAACTCGGAGACTGGCACCCAGGCTCTTGTATCGCTCTGTTAGCACGTTGAAAGTCTTTCGTCCCATCTTCGTGGCTTTCATTTGCCCTTTTTTCTCATCAAAAGCAACGTTACATGACCTTCTTGTTCAAACGACTCTCCAAGAAGCCTGAGACTAGCTAATACGACAATGAATATGTTGTCGAACTTTGTAATATGGCCACCTTTGTTCAAAATGTCATGCACATTCGCGAGATTAGAAGCCATAGTAAAACTGGCCGGAGAGGCGATGCCGATGAGCTGTACCTTCCGGTGCTTCGATTTCAGGTCAAATCATTATCTATGTGCTTCGGCAGCCTCAGACTCCATCAGATCCCACATCGTCTTGCACCCAGGTCCCAGGGGTGTGTCTTGCCTCTTCCAAGTCGAAGGTTTTTGATGCATACTCACAGATGCCCGTCACTCTCATTACCTTCAATATAATTCCTGGCATTGAGATTTTCACTCTGTCTCCTTCAATTTGTCATGCGGTGCATTAGGACTTGATGCCGCATAAGAATTGGAGTTGTCTCACGGCCCACGAATCAATTCGTCAAACACTTGCAAGTTACCGCCCAGCAGATACTTGTCACCTGGTGGGGAAGACTGCAACACATCTTGCGGGTTCATTCTTGAACCGGCTCGGCTGTCATACCACGATCTTCTGAATGATTCTCATATCCTGCTACATATAACCAATGACTATAAGGCATGAGTCATATTTTTCGAACATGCATATGCTAAGAATCCAAAGGGCTTCATACTGCTGACCAGCGACTAGGCCAATCGAAGAAAAAGGGAAACAAGCCCGAGTGTTCAAGTTTTCAGTGTTCACTGCATTTCATCAAGTACTCGAGCATTAGGATCTGTGCCCATCCTGCCACTTTGTCAAACCCTCGTTCACAATTTCTCTTGGGTTGCATTGTGGAATCATTTGTCCAATATCCTGGTCAATGAGCCTCGAGCGACGAGCTCCCAGTCAACTCATGTTCACATGCCCCGAACAACATGCCACACATTGATCCTACACAATTCCCTATATAATTCCACAGTGGTATATCTACCCTCATTCTTTGCAAACTCAGAGACCACAACCACAAATCCACTCAGTTCAAACTTCAACGCCTCAATACCTCATTAATAATTATTGGTTGATTATTGGAATTCTTACATTTTGGTTCCACTTCTCCGAGCACTGGAATTAATATAATAATAACCATTATTTCTTTCCCCCTTCCGTTCAAGTATCTATTTACTACGCTTCTCTTCACCGCCGGTTGGGGCGAGCCAATGTTCGACATCGGCTGGGCGGCTTCGCTCGCTTTGGGGGCGCATCCTCCTCCGACCATTGGCTCTCGACCTGGAAAGCGGGGCGGTGGTCTCTGGACCATCTCCCCCTTTTCACACCCCACATTGCAACCTCTAGGTTACTCACCATTTTGAGGAGCGACCGAAAAGACCAAGATTATCGCTCAATGAAGCTTGGGAAAGCCTTGCTCACAATCTTTCGGATGTATATGCTTTTCCCAACCTGTTGGATGTATTGATTGAAATTTTGTGGAAACCACAACCTGCTGCCATACTTTCGATTGGATCAACGGCGCTGGATAATGACGTGGCAAACACATCGCTGGAGACGGGTATGCTGCAGAGGATGAAAGATTTACGGGAAAGGAACGACCTTAACTTTACGCTCAAAGTCAACATAGGATAGTTGTACAAATGTCATGTGATGCGACCACGCCGTCGACAACCTTTCTACTTACAGGCGGGAAAACAATGAATCCTTAAACACAGATCTAGAGTCCAAATAGTATTATTAATAAGAGTTAAGACAGAATCGGATAGCCCGCGTCTAATGAGTTCCACCACACCTCTCAATACATGTAAATGATATTCCACAGCTTCGGTTGTTCTGAACGCTGCCTTTCCCGCTGTTGTCCTCGGGAGCGGCCTTTGGACTCTTGGAAATGCACGCGCTTAATATGAGGTTGCAGGTTTTTAGCACTGGACGATCTTGAATGTGGCAGTGACAAATGTTTCAAGGGGGGCGTGCCAGTGACTCCAGGTGAGCTGAACGACACTGGTAACACTAAAAATACCCATGAATAATATACAAATGACGAATGAGACCCTCTAGAGACTCAAGGGCGTTGATATAGATAATCTACATGATAGCAACCTAGTAGGTGGATCATTTTTGAATCACAAGTGTGGCAAGAGATTCCGAAATGCGAACAACGATCAAAAATACCTTCAGCGCAAAGCGCAAACAAAAAGGAAGAAAGATTAATGGGCATCATGAACCATGTGAGCGAGAATAACAAATCTCACACTTTGTCATTTAGTCTCTCGAAACAGCTTCTTTCCTTGACAACCCAGACTCTTTAGCGCCAGGCCTGCTCCCTCTATGATAACCCCAGTCATGTATAATGCTATTCCGGCCATCGCGGCTGGTCCCGTTACAACCAGAGAAGCCCTCCGCCCCAGCTCTTTGAGTGCTTTTCCCCGTCCTTTAGGAGGTTGAGTGAAGGGTTTACTCGATATCGGATTCGAATTCGCGACTTCATTGTCGTTGGAGACAAACTGAGGCTGAGCGTCACACTCCAGTTGATAAATGGCTGTAGTGGCGTAGCAAGGAACAGAAGAAGGTGTTGGAGAATATATAGGGAGTTGGCAAGATGTCCTCCGCGACAAGGCTGCACTCTTCACCTGTTCATCCCATGCTGCATTGACGGATGAAGGATACAACTCGTTTCGGTATACAATCATGGTGCTTACAGAAAAGGTAGGTCAAGTGGGGCAATATGTCGTATTTTTGCCTTGAATGTCGCGCTTTATAAACACTAAAAATCCGTCGGACACTACTACGCCGTGTCTGAAACAGCTTAGGCCGCTGGCGGCATAATATGTCCGTTGTGGCCATTATTATGTCAATACGGCGGCGACCTTTCGCCACCTCGGAGCCTTCCAGCAATTGAAAGTTTGAAAACCCGACTCGCACTAGCAGTTAGGGCTGCGGAATGTAGCATCCGTATCGCTAGAAGATACCACTCTCGGCTCTAACTTGTTAGATGTGGCATCTCGGTCAACGAAGGTGCGTCTGCGGTTCTTGTGGAGCTGTATTAGCCAAACATAAGATTAACCACCTTTGGAATATTTCTAGCTCGACTTTCTTTCGACAATGCCGTCTGCAAGAGGACGCTCACAACTGAATACAACAGACCTACATAGGCGGCCTGTAGAAGAAGGCCAGTGATAAAAAAATTCACATCATAACATTCGCACGATATTATCACATCCCAACTTGAGTATCATACACTACAGATATTAACTTTATTCTTCATGCGCATATTTACAGGCTTCCAATCTTAGATTCCAAGAGTCCTGTCCTTGAAGACAAGGTGTCAACAACGATGATGACAAGAAAAATGACTCTGTGATGCGAAACCTACTTGTCATTTCCTAATCGTAACCACGCTCCAGGCGGAAGAGTCGCTTTCCATGATACCCGACACTCTTTAGAATCATTCCTGTGCCCTCCAACATGACCCCCGTAACGTAAATCGTCATTCCCGCCAATGCAACTGGGGCGATAAGGATGAGGAAAAAACCATGCCCGACCTGTCTGAAGACGCCTCGTTGTTTCTCCTTGGGTAGCTGTCCAAGCTTTCGAAACTTCTTTGCCTTGTTCCTGTACTCTTTTTTAGCTTTATCTGATGGATGAGCGTCCGCCAGCTCGTCAAGGGCGCGTGCTACGTTTTCGGCTGCTGCAGTCAAGTCAGGTGGAGGGTCCTCGGGAAGCTGTATTGGTGGATGTCGCTGAGAGCCTTCGGGATCGCTGAATGGGTTGAAAGAGCTGGCTACGTTGTCGTACAGAGTGTTACCGTAAATGACCATCTGTGTTTGGACATCCTTCAAAGAGAGAGCCTGCTGGCTGTATTGCTCCTCTATGAACGAAGAAACATGTTCAGCCTGTGGAGGAGAGGCTGGAGGAGAATCTTTCTTCGTAAGAGACATTGAATGTGCGTCTTGACCTCCATGGCGAGCAGAATAGGTACTTATCTCAAATTCCTTGGCTGCGCATGAGCGGTCACCAGTCACCGGTCAACTTTTCCCGATACTGCGGGCACTTACACCTGTCACATTATATATTGTATCTCACGGGCAATTTTGACCTTTCAACTTTGACTGTCAATTCGACCGGTGGAGCAAGGGCACCCGTAGCTGCGGATGGTATGTCTTACTATTCATGGTCAGCCTGCATCTTTATCTTTGGTGCAGCGCAGTTAACACGTAGGGCAAATCGGTTTCGGTTGCCCTTAACTCAAGCCTCGCTCAAGTCATCGATTCAGATAGTAAGCGTCACACACTAATCGATTACTACGCACTTACCTATCTCCGCAACGCGTTCACGAAACTTGAATCCATGACTTCCTATGTTATGTTCGACTTAATTCAGACATCCCATCATCTGCTCAATATGCCAAGCGAACACATATACTGCCTCAGCAAAAGAGATATGTCTTCTGATGAATTTAGGACAGTGGTCATTGAAAATTTGTCTCCACAACGTACTATGGATATTGAACGGAAAGTTTAGAATCAAGTGCATCGATCATAACCCGGAGAAACACTCTACTACGACGCTGTCCTGTGAAACATCACGGGTAAAGCGAACGTGAACGCAAGCTGATGGTAAGCAATCCCTTTCGAAATCTAACGACGAGGCTTCATATATATAAGTCAATACGAAAATCATTGTAATACGAAGCATTTTATTAAGCTCCATATTCATTTCGAGAATCTAGAAGTCGCGCTTAGCTTCACAGGGCGCAAGCGTTGCACCAACTGTCCATACTATCGCCCAGAAGCCATACATCGTTATATGTCTTGCATAATTTCTCCGAAGAAAAAATATATAAAAACCGTAAACATCACCCATATCTCTCATCTCGCAAACTCCCAGAGAACGAGCAACACTTTCAACTCATACACAACAATGTCAATCGCACCTACCATGCAGAACATCGCCGCCCGAGCCGGTCCAGGTCCAGGCTTTGAATTCCTCGTATACAAACCCAAAGTCCTGCCTGCGATTGTATACTCTGCCCGCCAAACCATTTACAACAAGCCAGGCGACGAAGCGCTGTACGGCATCGTGAAGCGCGAACTCGAAGCTATGAATTGGATCCAGCGTATAGCGTGGAAGAACACCAGTAAAGCCCAACAAACCTACGAATACAGCTTTGCGACCTCGTTGAAGATCATACAAGGCGACGAGATTAGCATGGGCTTTAATATGGGTGCGAGCTACGAGGGCATGTCCATGGGCTTTGAATTTGGTACCAAAACCTTCAAGAATACCGAAACGACGCAAAGCACGACGATTACGGTTAAAGTCAACGTCCCGCCGCAGTCTCAGGTGGTGTTTTATCAGAAGCGATACGATTTTAGGGACAACACGACGTTTGTGGTTGATGCGTGGGGTCAGGAGTGGAATGTTGGCCCGTTTGGAGGGTATAGCCCGTTGACGACCAAGACTTCGACGACGCAGATTATGGCGGAGGAGTACTTTACTTCTACCAAGCCTTTGGCGAATGGGCCTGGTAAGATGGCTGTTAAAACGGTCACTGCTGCGCCAGTGGCGGCAACGACGAGGAAGAGGGAGAACGTTACTGAACGTGCCAAGAGTTTCATTGCTTCTCTCAAGATCTAGCTTTTTGTTTGTATTTCTACTTCGAGATAGTCTACTTAAACAAAGCTTGTGTTTTTTGGCCCTTGAGGCCGACTCTAATCCAACGAAGGCCATATGTACGCGTAACGTTCCGTGACTGTAATCATCAGACGTACGAGACGACCTTCCGAATAGAACCAAGTCCATACATCCTTCGAATACACCCTCGTTCACTCCCATAATAATTCAAACCCACACGCCACAATAAATAGATACATAAAACAACAAAAGAAAAGTTATAAAAAACAAAGGTATGAAATACATTCCATAATTGAGCCCGAATCATCATAATGTAATGCACCTCCTCGCCTCCTCCTCACATACCTCACACGTTCCTCGCGTACTCATCACGGCCCTCACCTACCCACCACGGTCCTCGCCTACTCATCCCCCTCATCCTCTTCCTCACTATCATACGTATTAAACCCCAAATCCCTCACACTCCCCACAGCAACCAACAACGGATGATTCGAATCAAACAAACTCAACATCTTGCCCATATCCTCCAACGCAAAATCTTCAATCTCCTCCAACAGCGCCAACTCTTCCCTATCCATCTCCCCGATCCCTCCTACACCACCACTCGCACTGTTCGCGCGCGCGGCCCTCGCTTTGCGTTTATCGGCTAGGGATTGTAGTTGGCGTTTCGTGGCTTCGATGATGGGTTCGTGAAATGTGGCTGTTAGGGGTGATGGTCCGCCCAGGACGCGAAGTGATTCGGTGAGGTGTTTGAATAGCGAAGAGAGGAAGGATGCGTCGGTTTCGGTGATGATACAATTGATGAGCTGATTAAACGTAGCAGCGACCATTTGGTTGGTGAGTGTCTGCGATTCTTTGCCGCATGAGAGGAGCATGGGGATCAAACTGCGAAATGTTGAGTCGAGTCGATACGAAGAAAATAAAAGAAACGACGCACATCGCACACGCCTCCCGAACACCTTCATGAAAATAAAACTTCAAGCACGGGAGAGTAATCTCCAGCGTCTGAGCCAAATACGGGGCAAACTTGGCCCCGAGACAATGGCAATAAATCACCAACGTCTCAAACGCCTCGCACTTTTCATCCATCACCGACGTTTTGACGCCATACGTCCGACCGTCCATCATGACAGTTTCGTATCCCTCTTTCTCTTCGGTGGTATCGTCGTCGTCGTCTGTGAAATCATAGAGTTAGAAGTGGTAAGTCTAAGAGAAAGTGACGACCCACCATAGAGGGATAAATCAGCCTTGACGCTCGCAGCAGCCAACAAGCTAGGCATGACAATCGGAAGGTATGGCTCGAACTCTCCCCTCATCGCCTGACAAACTTTCGACCACGTCGCAATCAGATAATGCGCCATCTGCGTATCGGTCGCCTCTTGCGGTGTTTCTATTTCGCTATCAAACTATGAAAAGAAACAAAACAAGAAAAAAACTCACGTTGAATTCGAACAAGGATTTCAATCAAACTCTTTGAATCCGGTCTAAACACGTCAGGACCGACAGCAATAGCTACGACGCATAAACTTCATCATCTTAGGATAAAAAGGACGACTCACCAATCAATCCCGCGCACTCCATCGCCTTCGCCTTCAACTTTCCAAACTCTTTGCCTTCCGCATTCCTCAGGACATTCAACAACATGGGCATAATTGTACTATAATGCTTCGCAAACATGCCCTCACTCGCATCAGCCACCATAGCGAGCGTCGTAATCGCCTGCTCTTGCACATAACGGTGAACGATGGGTGGCTGGGTTGGTTGTGTGGGCGATGAGGGGGGTTGTGAAGATTCGGGATCGAGGAGTTTGAGAAGGCGGACAACGATGGCGTCGAGGTAGGGTAGTAGCGTATCTCGTTCTACCCCTTCGCAGAAGTTGATAAGTGCTGCAGCTGCATGTGCGTGAACGCTGCGAGGGTTTTAGGAGTAGAAAAAGGAGCAAGGAAGTGGACGCACCGTGGTTCAGGATCTTCTAACGCTGGTATAAGCGCGCTGAACAGTTTCTGATGATACTGTCTTTGGATAACTTCCTGTGGCGCCTATGAGTTGTTATTCAAGGATAGGGCGAGATGGGAATACCTCGAGATCGGTACACAGCTGCCCTCTGGTACAAATCAGTACGCTGCTAAGGGAACAGTAAAAAAGACCACATACACACACTGACACGCCGCGTATCGTACTCGAGGATGCGAGTCGTTGAACATTGGCACGACAAGACTATAAAAAACATGAGCTCGACATCAACCAGAATAACAAAAACGCACTCTACGATTTTTTCCAACTCTTTCAACATGACCTAAAGAATGATCAGCTTGTGCGTTTTCCTCGGAGTATCGTCTCTTTTGAGAACGCCACAGAAGTTGGAAGCGAGCGAATGAAAACGCATCGTCGGTGAACGGAGCCGATGGGGCGGAGGAATGGAAGAGAAAGAATGGAAGTAAAGGACTCACCCTTCCTGTACCTTCTCCAATGGCAGCAATGGCCATTAACCCCGCATGCCTCACTCTCCAGTCGTAGCTCGCTAGCATAGAGGGAATATACTATAGCAAGTGAATATATGCGCGCTTATAATGAAAAAAATGGGAAATACCTGGAAAGCAGGAGGCAGTACCGCCCTTCCGCCTAGCGCACAAGCTAATCTATCCAGTGCCTGCTCATACAACGCAGGCTGGGAGTCGGTGTCTGTAGGTGACCCCAGAGATGGCTGAAAAAGTAGATATATGCGCGAAATTTCAAGGAAAAGGAACATAAAAACGCACGTCTTCAGCCAGCCACGCTTCAACTTCATCCTCGCCCTCTCCCATACCCTCCAAACATGCCCTAACGATAACCTCTGTCCATCCAGTCATCTTTTTCACCATCGCCGGACGCGCTTCACTCAAACTAACCATAAACTCCAACGCGCTGAGGCGTAGCGTACTCCTCTCATCTGCCTCTGTATCATCTTCACCCTCACCATCATCATCTACACCATTCCTACTCCCGTTTGTATCGTCGTCGTCGTATTGTGAACCCGATGGTGGTGGAAATACGAAAGCACCTTGTCGTCCTCCACCTGTGGGGTAAGGCCGTCCCACTGTGGGCGTTGGCCCACAATCAACAGGTGGGAGAATGAGGCTGGGCAGGAATGTCAACATGTTTTGCAGATGCGGTGCAAAGAGGATGGGGTGTGTGCTGGCAAGGGGCGTGAGGGTGGAGAGAAATGTGGAGAGGTAGTGATAATTGGAGGTTTTGGGGCCATTGGGGAGGGAAGCGCCGAGTGGTGGAGAGGAGAGGGATGAGGCGAGGGCGGGGAGAGTTTCTAGGATTGCGGGTATGAGGCAGAGGGATTGGGATAGTTGACCTGGGTCGGCATGTGTTAGGTATTCTACAGAGGCGAGAAGTGCTGCGTGTCGGACCTAATGATGCGTATCATGTTAGTAAGATTCAATGAAATGAAGAAACGATTACGCACGTCTATACTCCACCGATCCCTCAATCCCCCTTGCAATACGCTCAATACAGCGTCAATTTGGAGATCCATCACCAGATTGGGACATCCTGCGAATACCCTGAATGCGCTCTCTCTATAGCCCCAGTTTTGCACGCCTTCTGTCTCGTCTTGGACTTGCACCATGCTAAATGTTTGCGCTTGGAGTGCGTGCCATGGTCGGCCTCTGAGCATGGATTGGTTGGCGAGATCGCAGATGGTGTCTATGGCTTTGCGTCTGACAGCGGCGGACGTTTCGTGTGAGAGGGTATATAGGAGAAGACGTTCCAGGGTTGTGAGCGTTTGGTGGGATAGTTGGTCGTAGAGTGTGAGGCGTGATGCGGTCGGTGATGGAGATGGGGATGTGCGGAAGAGAAGGCGGCGCAAAAGGACCAATGAGAATGATCGCATCTGAGTAAAATGGTTATGGGGAGATGAGAAGAAAGTGAATAGAGACGCACCACTTCTGTATCGGCCGTAATGGCAAACTGAGNGGTCGGTGATGGAGATGGGGATGTGCGGAAGAGAAGGCGGCGCAAAAGGACCAATGAGAATGATCGCATCTGAGTAAAATGGTTATGGGGAGATGAGAAGAAAGTGAATAGAGACGCACCACTTCTGTATCGGCCGTAATGGCAAACTGAGCGAGAGCGAGGAGGTACAACTCTGGCGTGTGTACCAGTCTCTCGTTCACGGCTTTTTCTGCGCTGCATGATTTTTGAGTATTATCGTTGAGAAATGGACAAAAAACTCACTTTGCTCGGATTTCATTGTCACCCAAGACGAGATTGGACAGTATCTGCGTCAGCTCCTGCGTGATCTGAGTTGGCACCACCGATTCCATCGCTTTTTATGACCCTTGTATGCGCCCTATTCAATCCCTTTAACACAACACAAAGAAAAAAAGAGCGAGAAAAGTATCAGAGAGGGATGGACTGATGATGATGATGATGGTTCAAGAGCAAAATGGTCGTGCTAACCCTGAATGTGATCCTCTCACAAAAACAGAGTTGCGTTTGATTGGTTCACATCACCATCCCGCGGCATAATCGGCCCTGCCTCGTTATCAGCTCGGCTATCCCCGCTTTCTCATCTCGGACTCCACCTCTTAACAACACTGCTAAGGATCTACAAGATCAGCATGCACACCGAGTCGGAGATGGATAGTAATACTAAAACAACATTACATGACGTCTGAAGAAGGGGTTATTTTCGTCACAAGTACATTTTTGCAGGTGGAGTATCATCGCGTTGATCAGTTAACCAGTGCTCTGTTGATCCTCCTGTTTTTCTATGAATTACGAACCATAGTTGTAACATGAAACACGACAGGTATCTTGGATACAATGTTCAACTCATCAGGTACTCGGATTTGAGCTATTTTTGTCCTTGATGCTTATTTTCCGCGTTTTGATTTCGTATGTCAGCGTCCCATACCGCGATCATTCAGATTTGACACGTCTTCAGAACCTGAACGCCTAGGTACAGTGTGTGAGATTCTAGGCGAAATACGACGACAAGACTTTGGCACGGCACAAAGGATGGGTATACCGTGACCATGACACTATGACAATGATCATCGGAACCGTGGCGAATTGCCACAGACCCATCTGCAAGGGCGTGTGGTGGATGTTTCGTTTAATTCTGTTTTAGATGTTCCGCTTTGCTTAGATGAAGAGCATACCTTATGTTTGGTTTAATGAACTCGTAGAGTTGGAAGGTATGAGCCGTAGGTTAAGTAGCGCTTGATCAACGCAGGCAAAAACATGTTCGCTATCAATCCAGGGCGTCATCCTACGACGCGCGCAAAAAAGCGATTCATAATTGATATACAAAACGTCGATTTCGGTAATATTTGACGAGAGGTGAATATCATTTGGTTTCGAAAACAATCAGATGAAAGGACAGCCTTCAACACGACACTTAGTGCGACCGTCTGCACCTACTACAAGACAGGACGTGATCACAGCCTTGACGAAAGGACGGGGATAGTGGCGGGCCAGTACGGCTGGATGGGTGATTTCGAGGTCTGAGAGGCGTCGAAGACGAAGGGGATGTAACAGCAAGTTGAAATGGAGGGTGAGAGGTGTCAAGGACGGGACAAGAATAAGAGAAGGTGGTCGAAGGCCGTCAGAGACGCCTGAATGCAATTCCGAGTCGACACATTGACGAGGGTAACTTTGCCAGTGCGAGTTGCAACTGTGGGCGTCGCTGAGGCCCGTGGAATTCGATTAAGGTGGAGAGGTGTCAATGTGATTAAAGAATACAGCGAGCGCGTGGTGAGGATACATAGTCATGGCGTCATATGAGTAACTAGTACCACAATGCCTTCTTCACCTCACATCATGATGAGAGTGGTGGGGAAAGTCGCAAGTCAGGATGAAGCTCAATTAATGTGATGCTAATATCGAGCAGTAAGGGGAGGTATGAGATAGCTGAAAGGAAATGGAGGCTGAGATGTGCCAGTGTCGAGGAAATGAGGTAACAAAGAAAGAGCAGACTGATCATGGAAGGGCGTCATAGACGCCTCAAGCGGAAGGTAATGATGAGACACACTGGGGGCATCATAAACGTCGGACATATGGGTGATCTTGCCAGTGCGGGTTGTATTTGAGGGCTTCACTGACGCCCATGCCGTTCAATGGAAATCTAAAATTAAACTTGACAAGTTACCTTTGGACGTGTTTATCCTTGGGCAAGACCTGTCCAATGTCCATGTAAATAGCGAATGCTAAAATAAGCAAAGTGCGAGATTAAAGAAGATCTCATTGACTATCAAATCACGAAAATAGTAACATAAAAGCAGTAGGAAATAGACGTAGACAGAGATACTAATCAAATAGAAAGACAACGAGACAGAAAGTAAAAAGAAATCAAATTAAAACACGCTTCAGCTACTTCTTACGAGGTCGTACAGCCCTCTTGGGCGCAGCAACAGGAGCGGGAGGAGCATTCTCCATCTCCTTCGTCGCAGCCTTGCCTCGCACTGCCTTCTTATTAGTAGGTACGTCCTCTGGTTCATCCTCCGCCTTCCTCTTCTTCGCTCCACGTCATGGTTGGACTCGTTTTCCAGCGTCAGCTAAACCTTCGACATGAGCAGCGGGGGGTGCGTCCTCAACCGCTTTGGCCTTGGTAGTTGCTACTTTCTTGGGAGCAGCCGCCTTCGCCTTGGTCGTAGTCGGCTTGGAAGGTCCTGCCTCAGCAGGGGCCTCCGTAGATGCTGATCGCTTTGAAGGTCCCGCCTCAGCGTTGGGCTTGGTGGTGGCTGCTCGCTTGGGAGCAGCAGTCTTCTTCGCAGCCACCTTTGCCTTGGCCGGAGCTGGTTTAGCGACAGCTTTACCCTTGCCTTTGTCGGCCTTCAGAACGGGCAACTCGTCGTCGGCTTGCGGGGTGGGGGGAGAGACGGCCTTTCCCTTGCCTTTATCAAGCTTCTTTGGAGCGGGCAAAGGTGTGGTGGGTTCGTCGCAGATCATAGCATCGTCGTCGCTCTCTGGCAATGGCCTAGCCCAGGTTCGACGTTTGGGGGTGCAGATGGACTCTCCTACAGAGGACCTCTCGGAGAAGAGGTCGTCATCTTGATACTTTTCGTCTTCGGGAACGGGAACGACGTAGGTTTCGTCGTTTTCGGCGTCCTTGGGAACGGGGCCAGTCCAGGCCTTGAACAACGTGCAGATCTTGTTGAGGAGTGGGTATTTGGTGAGTAAGGCAGATCGCTTGTCTTCGTCCATATCCTTGAGGATTGAACCGATTTGGAGAATGTGGAATTTGGGATCGATGTGGGATGAGACCTTTGGAAAGTTTTCGTATGGGAAAAAGTGCACGTCGACCTTGCGTTTGCCGTCTGGGAGGTCGGTTTGACGAGTTACGTACACTTCTTCCATCCTTTGGAGAGGAATAAACGTGAAGGTGAATGTTTCCTCCTGTTGGATATGTGAGTGACTTAATTGGTGAAAAGAAAGGGACGAGCTTACAGTGAATTCAGGGAATTGGTTGCGGGGCCGCACTTCGGTTCCACTTTCGTTGAAGTAGCGATCGATGATAGATTCTTCGGGGACAAGGCCCCATCGCTTTTGTTGATACAAACAAGCGAGTGATGCGCCGACTGAATATATATTGGTGAGGGACAAAAAAGAGAAAGAAATGGGCATGCACACTTACCCATGAAGACATTTCGACGCGTGTCAAGGTTGAGCGTAAACTTTTGCAGCTTGGTGTACCATTCTATGGCGGCCATCTACAAGAGAGTGCGCGTAAGTATTAAGTGCATAGTCTTCTGTTTTTGGACGCGTACCAATTTCTCATAACGCGTGTTTTCACGATCAAACGCGTTAGCAGGTTTGATGGCGCGTTTGCTGGAGCAATTCTCAATTAAACAACGTTTATTGTTTGTATCGGCTTCTGCTGCACGACTTTCAGCGCCTTTGGTGAATGGTTTGATGTTGACGGGTTCCATGATGATTGAATGAAGGGAATGTGGAGATCGAGTGAGTAGTATGAAGGAAAGAAACAAGGACGATGCGCTTTCCTCTTTAAATGGTTTTTAAAACTCACGTGTTTGTTCGTGGGAGATAATTTGCATTGTTCGACTGACCATTGTTGAGTGGCCCGTTCGATGTTGGAATATTTTCCATTGGCAAAATTGCCTTATTGGAAGGCCCAATTGTCCGACTTGGGTTATTGTAAATGTGACTCATGCGAAAATTAGAAATAAGTTCTTGCACACAGTGTTGATGGTACTTGCTGAATTCCAATTTATCTGTCATCGACTCCCGTCTAACGCATACCAGATGACTGGAGAATAAAAGGGGTTGGGGCATATATCCACGTTATCAATGGTAAACGTTATGCTCTCGAATTTGAGTTGTGTTGTCTCGGTCACCCGTTTCGGGGGCCATCATCACCTCTGTCACTGCCTGCAGCGACGTTCGAGAAATGTGCGGGTGCGGTCTAGGAAGGACCGCTATATGATTGACACATTTGAATTGTTGGATAGCGTGTGTGTGATGCTGGAGGAAGAGAGAGTTAATTGGAGTCGGAGGAGAGTGCTACAATGTGTCGTCACAAATGTCAACGGGACGGGCAACTGCAGGCTTCTCTGTCAATGATGCCCACCCACTGGGGCTCACCCGTGTGCAAATTTGCAATCATCGGCTACCTAATTTTCCTGTTCACCAGTAGTTTGGCCTGTATAAACCAAGCATTGGCTTGCCGCAAGGTTTCAGTCGTACGAGGCCAATGCAGTTAGCAGCGATACCTCTTAGACTTTTCTCCTACACACTGTATTTGAGGTTCTCATGCTCACGTCTGTTTGTTGGGTTCCGTGCCAGTGTTTAATTCAATGATGAAGATTTGATCGCGAAACATGTTCAATGAAGTGCTGGCAGCAAAATGATGGCGAGGATGAGAGCAGCAGTTAGCAACCAGAGCCCATGGATGACTCGGATGCGTACACAGTCTCCATCCACGTCTCCTCATACTCCAGTCGTAGTGAACCGTGGTCCATATGATTATCAAGTGCATTTGATCAGTGAAGAAAAGGTATATTATTATGAATAGACAAATCTGAAAATGTCGAGATTTTGAAAGCTCACAAAACTGTCCAAAAGAAGGGTGAAATTGAGCACATAACTTGAGGCTACGAGGTTTCGGAGTTTGCCGAGACGCCTTTCCGTTGGCGAATTCTCTGCGATAATCCTCTTATTTATGTCTTTGAAAAAATCCAACATGATATTAGGTATTAGAGTAGTATAATGAATCGTCTCGAAGCAAAATATTAACAAGGAAAATGTGAAGATTTGTGCGATTAGATGTTGATAAGATCCAGATATCTAATCTTATCCGAACGGCCGTTATTTGAAACCCCGACCACCTACGTGGCGGCTCATTGCCAACAACGTCCATCCTTGCCTCCTTGCTCCTCCTCACAAAGGGCTCACTGGACATGAGATGGGCTTCAATTCCTGGTGCGTGCTCTAATTCATTAAATCTTTTTCTTGCTCACACCATCACTCACATCCAGCTCTGGTTTTACCGCACGATATATCATGTGAGTTTCAAGTCCTTTGTGTCAGTTTGTGTGGTATTCTGACATCTATGAACGCAGGTATTACTTTATATCTACAATAAATTGTTTATCTCTCCTCAAAAACGCAGGACTGGACAGCAAATTGGTCGCTTTTCTATTGAGTTATCGGCGATGATACCAAGAACGAACTGATGTCTACTTGTTTGATTTGTGGTTCGGTCTTTTTGCTACCTTTTGCTTTCACTTTCCTGTCGATAACTGCTGACACGCGACTCCTGCTGAACATCTATACATGTCATTCACACTGGTATCATCTAAGGCTACATGACACCCGACCAACTCATCCATTCCGCCCCCTCGTATCCTCTGCGGCAACCCTCCATCCAAATTGCTCTCTCCATTTCATATCCCGCTGTACTCCCAACGTGTAATCCCTCCCACCCTTTACTCTCACCGGTATACTTCTCTACTCATAACCCACACTCAACAATCCCCGCTCATCACGAGAAGGCGATCTACACAGACTGACCGCGAGGGAATCGAGTTTTTTTGTGGGTAAAATGACAACGACAGTGGCAGAGCATCACTTGGTCGACCTGAGTGTGTGTGCGATGAAGGTGAGTTGTGGTTACACCCTGGCGGTCCTTTTTGTCGATTTGCGTGATATTCTGACATCTATTTACGCAGCTGCTATGTATCGACAATAATTCGATTCTGTTCCTTCTATCCAACGCTCATCCTCAACCCATGGTCACCTTCAATCCACTACTCTCGTACCGGTAGTGGACGGAGAACAGCTTTGGATGTACCTATTGGGTGATCGGCGAGGAAGGAACGCTACCTCTACAGCTGAACGCAAGGATGTCGAGTTGCACACCACTGCGCTATTCCTTTGCCTAGAACGAGAAGCGGATATGGCTGAGATGAACCGAATTCGTGGGATGGATATCAGTCAAACATCTCACGAGTCAGCGGTTGTCAGAGTAAAAGCGCGCCGATGGTATGTTCCTCATTCTCCAGCCTCATCTCACTCCTTTTTTTGTTGTTCAGGGGAAAAACGATCCATAACCGACCTCTTGTCATCGCCTACTTGATCAATCATTCCGTTTCCACCCCGCCTATCAGAAGAAGGTCCTACGGCACAGTTGTCCGTGCTTGTTGACGATGTAGGAGCGATCAGCATTAATTAGCTGAATGGGTAAGGCGTTTGCGTCCTTAATCCTGACTTTCAGTTGATTTTTTGCTTACGTTCCTTCGTCGTTATCTAGTAACGGCGCTGCGATGATGTCCAAAAATCTCGATTTTCGACTGCGTAAGCCAACACTTCATCCGCTCTGTATGACTCTTGTTTTGCGTCACCATTTTCTAATCTCCGAGCGTTTGCTCATTCATCACATTGATGCAACCTCCGTCATCCCATCCCCTCAACATAGCCATTACGATTCAATACATCACCCTCTTCTGCGTTCATCATCCATTCCCGTATATCGTGCACTCCCCTCCGGCACTATTCGACCGATTCTATCCACTTTCGCCGCCCCCTCTGGCTTGTAATGCCTCGCCCATTACACTCGCTCAAATGCTCCTTCCCCTCTCAAAAAAAAAAAAAATCCTCAACGATGCAACGCTGCGTTGCATGTTCGTAACGTCGCTGATGGTATCGCTTAGGTGTAGCCAATGAAGGTGAGTCCACCATCGCACGTCTATTGATATGTCAATGTCGGTAATTGATCCCTGAGACTTGTCAGCCTCAACCTCACTGTCGCATCAGCGCAGGGACCCGATGTTAGTTTTTTATGGATCGCGGCAATCAGCAGGGTCAAAAAATGGGATATTTTTGGATGGTACATGAGACGACGTTGTCGATATGATCCCCAACCTATCGAATCCTGTTCATTTAAATACTGAAAAATAACCAGAATAACAACAATAAACAAGAGAAATTGCGATCTAAAGGGGCCACTCAAGCGACTGAATGAGGCCAAGGGGTTAACGTTACAGCTGAAAATATATTGAACTCTTCGGAAATGTTGTCTGCAGAATAACTGTGTAGATAGAGCGGATCTTGCAAGATTAGCATGATGCGACAAAATTCGGACCGATGACAGAAGATTTGAAAAGGCGGCTTTTTCACTGGGAAACATGATCAATGATGATCCATGAAACGGAAGCGTTTCAAAGAGATCACGTACTATGAATACGACCTTCAATACCCGCAGCATAATACAGTCATCTGAAGTTGTTTTTTCCAGGAGATAAATCCATGACAATTGACAGAATCATCCAGCGCTATTGAACATGTTTGATTGAACAGAAACTTGAACGTTTCAATGAGATCACATACTATAAATAAAACACATACCTGCAGAACAAGGAAACACGCCGTCTTACAATAACTTCAGTCCTATGGTCTCGGAACTGATGAGCGGTGTGGTGCAGCCACAACAGTGTCCTGGAAGCTGGTCTGCTGCCCGCCCGTTCTATTTTTGAGACACGTTGCGCATAATATAAAGCATGAACACTTTTCTCTCTCTAGACCCAACACACATTCACCACACGAATTCGAATTTCTACTAGTTTTCTACTACCACCCAGCCATGAAACTCTTTTTCCACCCCCTGCTCATCGCGTCAATTCACCTTGCACTCTATGCGAATATTGGAAAGGTAAGCACGCATTTTTCATGTCAACGGTTTAGCATGTCAAACTCACGATTTATCAAGACCCAGGCACTTGAAGCAGAGGCTTTTGACCTCGACGCTCGCGATCTCGGACACGAATTTGACCTCGACGCTCGCGATCTCGGACTCGAACTTGATCTTGACGCTCGCAATCTCGGACACGAACTTTCAGACAACAACGGAAACCTTCACAACCAACCGGACCATCACCTTGCCGGACGAGAACTGTTTGAGCCTGTACTCTCATCCATTTCCAGCCGTGAACTTGTCGATGAGCTCCAAGATCGTCTCGAAAGGAGAGAAGACTCGCTTTCAATTCGGCGCCACATAGCGCAAATGGAAAGAGAATTGAGCCATTTATCCGCCATACGAAGGAACCATAGGACCAGGGGACAACAGATCCGGATTAATAGATTAAGAGAGATGATAAGGGTGGAGAGGATTAGATTGATGCATAGGCACTAGTTCAAAGTAGTGGCAGTCATATAACGAGTCATGCTGGTCATGAGTCGGTGGTAGTGAGCAGTCGGGGACGGCAAGCTCACCTGCGCCTTAGGTCTATACTGTTGTGTACACTTGTATTTTCTGAATGATGTTCACTTCTTTGGCGGTCCGTCTTTAAGCATTTATGACTTGCAGCAATTGTTACTGGTGCGAATTTTTGATAACCAGAATTCGGGTTGACATAGATGACGACGAGGGGTTGGCGCTTAATCCTGTCATTGAGCGCTCGCATCAGAAGGATATGCATTGCTCAGTACTGCCGCATCATGGAGAAATGGGTAACACTTGTTGAATCTGTACTCGAATATTCGAGAACGTCTTGGCTCATCA